>ML831068.1:70885-86880 GCA_009831015.1 Picea engelmannii | reverse complement strand
GATTCCATTGTCTATGAAAAGAAGATAGATGAAATGGGTGTGCAGAATGAAGAAAAACCGTCAAATGTGAAACAATATCGACACCCTCATTATCGGGAAAGACAAGAAGATCAATATAAACATTATCAAAGAAGATGGAATAATCATCAATATTCATGGAATATGGCATCACAAAACCATCATTCAACAAGATATTATCATAGACCAACATCTACTACAAATTGGAGAAGCTTCAACAACAATACATGGAATCAAGGGAAATAAAATTACGCAACAACTAGCCACCAAGGATTACAAACGAAAATAATTGATTTTGGATGGATGGATCATCATCAATGGAAAGAAGAAAGCAGGAACATAAGAAAATCATATTACTTGGTTTCATCACATGTGAAGTCTTTAATTGCAAAGCTTTGAGGACAAAGATTTTTGAAGGAGGGCACTATGTTATGACCCAAAGGGAGAATATATATCGGGTTAAATGTATATGATATGACCCCAATGGGGGGCATATATGGTGCTAAATGTACATATAATGTGTAAATATATATGTAATAGGGTCGGCCTAATAATAAATGGGCCTCATGTATAGGTGTGAATAGGTATATATAGAGATCATGTTTTCATTATTGAGAGAGGTGAATGGTGATGTATGAATGTAATTGATTATTTGAAGGAGGTTCTTCTATTCTTTAAGGAGTTATTGTATAACTTATCTATCTTGGAGTTGTGCTCCATGCTGACACTCTGTACATGGTGTGTACTTCTGTTTTGTTTTGTTATGATATTTCTAAGCATTTGAATCATTACATTTCACCTATCCTACAAATTACAAGTTTTTGCTTGGTTGGTCATCTACCGGTGTCTGTCAACAAAATTTTGTTTAGCAAAAAGTGGTTTCATGAATGCCCAATGCCTGATTTGTGGTAAAATGGAATTTTGAAGCACATTTTGTGGGAATGTCATTGCCAGACACTGTTGGCAGTAGGTTCAGATGCAGGTTTCTTTTCTTTTCAGGGTGTTATCCATCAGAGGGCAGCCCTGTTGGTTGACTCCAAATAGTTGGTTCTTCAACGTTAATCGGATTGTGGAACTGCCTCTGAATTGCTGCATTGTTCTCTATCTGGAAACAAAGGTGTAAGTGTATTTTGCCAATGAGGATAGTTGTGTGTCTGCTTTTTGTAGGATTTGGCAGGAAGAGGTATGTAATTAGTTCCATGCTAGCTATCTCCTAATGAGGGATGCCAAGAGTCTTGATGCTTTAGTCTATTCTGATTTGATTTCTGCTTTAGTAGTGTTGAGGAAGAATTTTGATTTATTTTCCTCCTCCGCCCATTATACATACTCTTCCATGTTTCTTCCCTTTGTAGATATTATCAGGTTTAATAGAAGAAGTATCTAAAAGAAAAACTTGTAACAAGGTAAATTTTTTTGATGTTCAAATAGAGGAAAGGTTGCACAGGTGGAAACATTCATAGTAGAGAATACAACATTGGTTGTATTTGCATTCACCTAAAACGATGATGGAGCAAATCATGGAACAAAATTATTCCCACCTTCCTCCTTTGTAACTTTTTGATTATAACTATCCCATAATTGATCACGACATAGTGCAAACTCAATGGAATATTATGTCAAACCAATCTAGTATGAACTCAATGGCATAGAAAGTAAAAAAAATCCTAGAGTATTGATGTCGAAATTCCTATAGTTAAACATTAGTATTCAAAATAATTATAACAGAATTCTCATGTCGGCATGAAAGAAGCGTCCATTGTGGGGCTGGGGATCCTGCCCATGGACATACCTTTTATAGCAGCCAAATCTTCAATGTAACTAGTACAACAATCAGTGCCCAGTAATATTGGAGATCTACTTGACTTTGCTTCTGAAGCCAAGGTATAGGGATTCATTAAACCATTCTACTCTTAGAACCTAGTTACAAGAAACAGAATGGGGAGACAACGTTTAGGGATCCAGAAATGAAAAATGGGTTAGAAATGGAGTTTCCGGCACATGTTTGTCGTTTCTTGACACATAACCCTTTTACCAATAAAGAAAAATGAATCATGAGAAACGATCTGGGTTTTTCCAAATGGTATGGCAAGGTTATAACTCATGGAAATTACTGCAGGGAAGGACAACTACGAAATTATAATTTCAGGGAAGGAGGTTATAACTCATGGAAATTACTGCAGGGAAGGACAGCTACGAGATTATAATTTCAGGGAAGGAGGTTGGGAGGCATATGCATTTCAAAAGAATTCAATGTCCTGATTCAAATACCACAATGCGTTACACCTTGATTCCAATTGTCTAAACACAAAGGAATTTGCAAGATTTTATGTTAATCTCCTCATTCACTACATTATGGGCTGAGCTCGTTAGTAACAGTAGAAGCATAAAAGTAATCCCCTCGTTGTCCGTAGCATCTACTCTGCCTTCTTATGTTTCAAACAAAACAAAATACCCGTTCAATCGCACTATGACTAGTTGATCTCTCATTTCAAAACTTGTTCATTCGTAGTATGACTCAATCGATCTCCTCTTCTCCAACTAGCCCAGATGGCTCAATTACATCAATACGTCACTAAGATCTGGCATTTGACATCATCGCTCATCATGGAATAACAAGGTTTGAAAAATAACATTTTAAATTTTCTTGTAAAAAGAATATACGAGATTATTGCTATTTTTTGAATTCTTTAAAACGTTCCCTCTACTTAATTTTAAATCTAATATAATTATAATTTTTAATAACTACGAGCTTTTTTATGTCTTTTTCTTAAACAAGAAAGGTGAATACTTTGAATGTTGAGATAATTGCAATATGAAACAATTGTCAAAAACAAAATTTGGTTAGTGTTGGTAAGCTGGTTTTGAGTGCTGGTAATTGTTGTGTAAGTGGTTTCAACCATTGTTATTTAATTTTTTTTTAATTACTTTTACATATATATTGAAAAATCTTAAAAAATCCTAAAAATGTTACTTGTATGAAACCTGAGAATGTCTGTTTCCCTTCTCGTACTTTTTTTGTGTTTCGTTTCTTGTTTTTTGTTCTGTTTTGTTTCTCATAACAAAGCTCAAGAACACTCATACAAGGAGAGCTCCTGTCAATACGAAGAACTAGGATTCTTTTGAACACACGATTCTTTCGAGTTTCAACCCCACAATCATCCAAATTATCATCAATAGAAGTTTCTTCTGACCCAGCCATTATAATCTATGAAGTTTCCTCCAGTGGATATCCACTAATCCTCATGCAAACCTTGGATGATATCGAGGCTTTTATAGAGGGTCGGGAAATCAACAATCAATTATATATGGACGGTGAATTATAACCTAGCAAATGTTGCTTCAGATACTGCTAGAAGAGTCATGTCCTAATCGAAGTATTCTTTAGCATTTCAAATGGATAAACCAGCCCTAGGCACTGCCAAATATAGCTAAAGAAAACATAGTAAATTATAATCCTTCTTACAGTTATGGAGGAGTCCACTCTTCGATACAGGTGTTCTAGCACATAACAGAGACTTTGATGGAATCGATCCTGTCAGCATCTTTATCCAAAATCAGCTGCAAAACAATATTATGTCCTAATGATAACCAATCTCTAGTATAGGTCGGACATCCAGAGAGGTTCTAATCACCTTTGAATACAACAACTTAATTACCTTGTAATGCACTCCGGTCCTCTCTAATGCAGCTTGATCAACTTTGAGAACAGAAAATAGCTAGACATTGCACTAGGAAGTCTGATAATTGCAATGAGGGCTGAAAGAGATATTCAGGTCTTCCTTTATACAGCTTTTGGGCACTTAATTGGGCGTTGCTGGCCAAGCTGTCCTTTTCAAAACCAACATGCCATGAAGGCCATCCAACAAAGGTGTGGAATGTGTCACTGGAAGGGTTAGTGGGCTCCACACAGGGTTCTCAGTTTTCTGGCTAGCGTCCTGGTCATCTGAGTGGTCAAGATGGCTGTTGGAGGTGCCAAGAATAATCCCAAGACCATCTTGCATGCCTTTAACTAAGTTTGATAGTTTCCTCTGCATTAACATCATTTTATCTTCTTTATCCTTGTGTGGACTTGGACAAATAATTTTTTATCATAAAAAAATTCGGATCGATATCTTTGGTCTTTAAAATCATCCATGACAAATGGAGTCTGGATGAGGAAGATGTTCCCAGCGAGTTCAGGTATCATCTGGGCATTTTGTTCATTAGATTTAGGTAAAGTTATATTTGATTCTAGCTTATTTCATATTTCTCGGGAGTCTCCAACTAGATTACTTGGACTGTATGGGGTCTGCCATCACTTACCAGAAAATGACCTCTCTGCTGAATTTTATGTTAATCTTAGATCAACCTAGACCCAAGCCAAGTGAGCCTCAGTCTAGTGTGCAACTGTACTGAACCCACCACAGACATGTTCTCAATATGATCTGCACATCCAGAATATTCTTGAAAGTACTGAAGCAATTATTTGAAATTTGTATTTCTTTTTATCAGTGGTTGTTATTCGTGCTGCTAAATCGAAGACTGTCGGATCTGCTTGGTCTGCGTCGTAACACTGCCATTTAGGGTGACTTCGTATTATAGATTTGTCAGGTAAACTAATTGTTTTTATTTTTTATTTTCTATAGTTATTGCTATTGAAGTGTTCTACAATTTCCATGCTAATTGCCTTGAAATGTGGGAATCTCGTCACCTTTATGTCGGCAGCTTTCATGCCTTTTTATACGGCAACCTGCATATTTCATGCTCATTTTTTTTATACGGCAACCTGCATATTTCATGCTCATTTTTTTTATACGGCAACCTGCATATGCCACACATTTTTTGTTCTGTTCTTATTGCCAAGTTTTATGCAGAACAATCATGAGTACAAGGAAACAGAAAAACAGTCCTTAAGCTCTGATCTAGAAGCTCCCATACTTCAATTCTGTCAGCTGCTTATAGGCTGGGAACTTGGAAACCCTTGGTGAATTAGGTATCCCTTAAAATGTGAAGTTGATACCATGAAAACAAATTGACTGTTCTCTCTTTTCCTATTTGTTATGTATAATACTTTTATCTATGAACATATATTTTTTTGGTATTCTCAGCAAAGGCCAAATTGATGATTTTTTTGCCCGTAAACTTCAATCACATTTCATGGATTTTCAAATTCTGTATTTCCTTTAAACGTAAGGCTGAGGAATTATAAGCCATTAAATCGTTTCCGTTTCAATTGTCTATTATTTATGCTTAACTTTCTCATCTCACGTTATGATTGCAGAGCTGATGGACATTATGGTGCTGCTAAGGTGATGCTTAGGCCAGCTACTGCTGGTACTGGTGTCATTGCTGGTGGTGCTGTGAGGGTTGTGTTAGAACTGGCAGGCGTGGAGAATGCATTAGGAAAACAACTAGGTAGTGATAATCCTCTCAATAATGCTAGGGCAGTTATTGATGCTGTTTCACAGATGAGGCAGTTCCGTGAAGTCGCAGAGTACCGTGGTATTCCAATGGAGGAGCTATGGAAATGAGAGAAGAGATTTTTGCAAAACCTTTGCATATCGTTATTTCTAGTACAACCTGCTCCAACTTTCACTTTCAAAAAACTTTCATGTCTTTTAGTATCTTCATGAAGAACAAGAGAATTTCTTACATGCTTTTCCGTAATTGATTTAGCTGGGCAATCTGGTTTTGAGCTTTGTGGCCATGTAACTATCTTTTTCACCGCCACGAGATATATGCTATGCTTCTTTCCATCCATTGCATGCTTTGGGGTTTCTGTTCGCAGCGTGGAAATCGGACTTGTATTTTGTCTTTCGATTAAAAGCCGAGGGGCCAGGCTAGAGTCAATGATTGATATATTTATTGAGCTATCTTTCAGGCTGCAATGTTCTCTACGAATGTTCATTTATTGACTCTGTAAGCATGCACACGTGCAGCTTGTTTGTTAAGTCTATTGTTAAATCATTTGAATTAGTCCTTTTCTTCAGAGGATGAAATTGAATGAACAAATGGTGAGACACATCCATGTATCTCCAAGAAATTCTCATTAAAGTACAGTTCAGATTTTGATTTTAATATTACACATGATTTTTTTTTACTTCCAAAGGTGTTTATTTACATGTAATGTTAATTTATATTAATTCCTAATTTATAGTTATGCAAGCTGTTATGATACTGTAAAAGGTTCGGTTGAAAGTTACTTTAGAACATAGATAAACGTTTTTGGGTGATAATAAAGTGTGCAATAGGGAAGAAATTGCCGGGAAATATTTTCACTAATATGACAGAAACGCTTTGTAATAGGGAAGTTTTGCATGATATTGGTCCACGTTTACTGGTTGGAATTTCGCTCTATTATAACTTTCTTGTAAAAGAACTGGCCTTGGATGTTGATTGGTGCACCTAAATATTTAGGAGAATTTAGAGTAACTTGGTGCTACTTATGTGTTTTTCTTGACAAAATGTAATTCCAAGTAGTTTCGTCATTTAGCAAGTCCTTTTGCGAAGGATCAAATAATGCTTACATGATGAGATTGTGGAGTTTCTGGATGTTGATTGGTGCACCTAAATATTTAGGAGAATTTAAAGTAACTTGGTGCTATTTATATGTTTTTTTTACAAAATGTAATTCTAAGTAGTTTGGTCATTTAGTAAGTCTTTGTCTGAAGGATCATATAATGCTTATATGATGAGATTGTGGAGTTTTATTGTTGATGGAATACAAGGTAGTATTAGTTTCAAAACTGAGCTACATTAATAGAAAGTGTTTCTACTAGGTTATTTTTGATCTATTAAAGTGTTCACTAATGATAAATAGGAAATGGTTAAAACATTATTAGTTAGTTGAGGTTGCATAGATTTATTAAATTATTTAATCAATAGTGTTATCCCCTACTTTAAGGATAACTAAGGAGATCACGTCTCGAGGCCCACAGGTCATAGACATAGAGTACCGAAAGGCAGACGACTTGAGCATGGCTCTGGAGGGCCCCTCTTTTCTTCAGTATAGTCCATTCATCATCATCAGCGGTATCCATTCCCACCAGCCTGGTCTTGGAGTAGTGGTGAGTCTTGCTCCATGAGGTAATGAGTTCGGGTATCATGGTATGTATCACTCTGATTTTTTAAGCACTTGAATATGTTGTATCAAATCCTTCTTCGTTTCATGATGTTTGCTTGGAATTATGCTCTTTGCTTTGTTTATATCTGGAAGGGTAACACAGTGCCCTAGTAAGTTGGTTTCCCTTTCGGATGGATTGCCACTGGGTGGGTCTGTGAAAAGTCATCGTCCGTTCCCTCCATACTTACCACTCTCCATCTTTATTCCTTCCATCTCCCCTATCCTTGTTTGAGCATTGGGATTGGCAACGCTAGGAAGGGTTGTACCTTGCCTTGTAGGAAGAAAGGGCTAAAGGCCAAGAGGGTAAAAGTAGATGGCAAGAGTTAAAAGCCAATGTTGAAACCTTTGAGATGCTTCAGCCAAAGATTCTTGAGCAAGCAGTGAAAAGCTTCTGAGTAAGAAAAATGAACCCATAAGATACATAAACACTCAAGGTACTAGTTGATGGATATGAGGTCTCATCACGAGCTAGCTTATTATGACCATGGGCATGTAGCGTTATGACACTACCACATATCTGGTCACCAAACCAAGGTAGTGACTCTTGGTGGCATATCTAAGAGAAAGGGGGTCTCATCACGATCCAACCTTCTCATTTCTGTGAAATGTTTGTGAAAAACACTTTCGCCTCTAGTCATCAAGCCATGACAGTGGCCCTCAACTTTTCCCTTGAAGCAAAAAAACAAAAGATCAAAAGAACTAAAGCTAAGAATAAAAGACAATGAATGGGCTAGGAAACAATTGCATTTATGACAATGTGCAACTCGCCCTCTATAAAGGCACCCACATGTAAGACTTATATTTCCCTGTTATTACTGCACCCCATCACCAAACACTTACCCCATGCCACCTCATACACTTACATGACTTGGATTGGCTCCCACTTGAGAAACACTCCAAACTTAAGGGAGGTTAGCCCAATAGAACACTCTGAGACCTTCTCCAAACCTAACTTGTCAAATTGCATAACGTCTTTGAGCAATTATCTGGGTTAAGGGGGGTTTGATGCACATGTTTGGGTAATTTAATTATTGGATGTGATTTACATGCTATGATCCCTGTGACTTATGAACCCCTGGAGGATGTACTTGTTGTCGCTATAGGACCTTGCTCGGTGGACAGGTACACATGCGGGAATGATTAGCTTGGGCCTTCATGAGGGCTTAAAGCCCATAGATGGATGCTACAACTCCAACCAGGGGTAAGAAGAAATTGAAGATTTGCATCGGAAAAAAGGACGTTGCCTTTGGAGGCACCCTGACAGACCTAGACCCAAGGGGATCTTACTCTTCCACATGGACGTTGGCCCTTGTAGGCCCATGATGTCATCCAGAGCTAGAGTTTTTGTTTTGGGGGCATTTATGAGCCTAGTGGCACGTGTGGGCTTCATCTAGGGCCTTTGGAGGCCAAGCACCCTACCTTTTAGGCTCAACGTTCCACCTTAGGCCCTCAACGTCACCCTAGAAGGGCATGACATCACCCTTGGAGGTGTTTTTAGATGCTAATTACTTTTATTTATGTCAAATTTCAATTTATTTGTAAATTGGTCAGGTCGGCCTTATTTTGACCTAAAATTAATTAAGGGTCAAAGTTTTGTATAAATAAACATAAAGTACTCTCATTTTATTATAACAACTTTCACTTGGAGAAAAGTGGACTGAAATTTGCGCCCTACTTATTGGCTGAAATTATGATGCAAACCTCTTTTGGAGTCTTCTACTTGCAACTTGGATCAATTTTGTTTGAATTCATTTGGTAATATAGTGTTTTCATGCATGATTATTCTTAGTGAAGTAGGTAAATCTGCTTTTTGTCATTACTTTTGAATGGTTATGGTATATTTTCTTGCTCATGATAAAGATTATGGAATTACATGCTTGATAAACTCTATAAATGAAGAACTTAAGTTACTACTTCTTCACTTTGTATTTGCTAGACCTTGCCTAATTGGTTTATATTGTCAAGCCTCTAAATCTCTAAAGTGATAGCACTTTAGAGGTCTTGATTAATTGTGGTCGCATCTAAATATTTCTTTCCATTATCTAAGAAGGAGAAAAACCGCTAGGGCCTAGAAGTGCCTACTCTCTAGTAGCTCACCTCCCTAAAGATTGAATCCTAAGAAGACTTAAGTTACTACTCTTCTAAGATTCATCCTTTACTTGGATAAACAAAAAAACATTTTGTTGCTTACTCCAAATGAATGTTGCTGAACTTTTGACTCCATAACCCTTTAAAGACACTAGTCCTTACACTCCTTTTGTTGAGAGATCAAACCAACACTCAAACCTTGAACCTTCTAGCTTTCACTAACTAAAACTAACACTAACCTAGCCTAGACAACTAACTTACTTGTTGTTGTTATAAATCATTGCTACAACTATCTTGATGCAACAAATTTTCTGCATAATCTATATTAAATGCTAGCTAAACACTTCTAAACTTGCTTGTGACATTTGATTATCAATCTGCCTAATAAATGCTATCTTTTCACTGTCTTATCAAACAATTTGGAGGAATATTTCTTGCACCTATTACAAAATACTTATTGGTGTTGTAAACTGTCATTTAGTTGCAATTTTATATCAGCTAGCATACATTTCAAAGGTTTATTGTTTTATTGAAGCGTTAATATCATTTTGTACTTGAAGCTGCCATATTTTTTTGCTTGTTGTCTTGTTCTGGGTAGGTACACTTCATCCATTACATTTGCTTCATCTTTTAAGACATAAAGACCTTTTGACTTGAGTGACCAGTGAGGGGGGGTATTTTTTCATCCTTGCTTTAGTTTCATCAGCCCTTTAGGTCACTAGGGACGTCTCCCTTGGGGTAGTTTTAACATACTTCTAAAGAGAAAGGGGTTCCCTATTAAGGTGACAGTGATAGGTGACCCCCTTGTTACACCAATCTTGTCTCACTTGCCTTGGGCTTTGGGCAAGTAGAGATTGCGCGATAAAATTTTTGGTGTCGTTGCCGGGGAACACTTGTTGATGAATACAGTTGCGTGAGACATTCTCCAGGAAACAAACTGAATGAGTCGGCATGTGAGAGAGCCCATGAGATGGGTGTGTTGTTCCTCTCTAAGACGAAGATGGAACACTATGTGCCCCTGTGTGGAGTGAGAAAGCCCATGAGTTGGGTGTGCCCATGAGATGGGTGTGTCGTTCCTCTCTGAGATAGAGATGGAACGCTGTGTGCCCCTGCGAAGGGAAGATGCCTTCTGAGACGGAGATGAAACGATGTGTACCCCTGTGAGGGGTGAATGAGCCCATATGGGTTTATTGTTCTCCTCTGTGCAGAGAGTTGAGATGATGTGATACTCCAGATGATTCTCCCGTGAGACTCAATGAGATAGAGATATGTTGAGTAGGACGTTTCTGTGGCTGAGCACAGGTGGACGTGATCCTAGTGGCTGAGCACTAGTGAGTGTGTATCCCGATGATTCTCCTATGAGACGCAGTGAGATAGAGATCTGTTGACTTCGACGTCCCCGTGGTTGAGCATAGGTGGACTTGCCTCTAGTGGGTGTGCGAGATCCCTTGCTATATTGTCTAAGAGTCAGACTTACCTGTAACCCTAATTGTGATGTAAGGGGTATAGTTCGGCCCCACTATAAAGTGAAAGTTAAATAATGTAAAAGATAATTAATATTGTAATTATTAATTATATTCTGAGTTATTGAGGTCGGCCATGTTGTGCCAATAGAAACCACTTTTGATGTGTCTAGTCTAATATAAATAAAGGTGATTTCCCCATTGAGGAAACATAACACACATGTGATTTTGGAAATTTCAGCAAGTACAAGTTCTAGGGATGAAGTGCGCACCTCTCTTGGGCGCTAACCTTCTTGGTTTTGGAGAGCACCCTTTTGTGTGCTAGGTCTATGGTGTGTGATTTCTTTCTCTTGAGAATCTAGCAAATGATTGATTGGGTTTTCTTCCCTTGTTGAGAAGGGTTTCCCAGGATATTTCTTGTGTTCTTCTGCATGGTATTTCTTCTTGTGATCTTGGTTATTGCAACAAATTGTTAATAGTGTAGCTACATTTGTTTATGGTTCAAGTAAAAGCTAAAATTGAACTAAACTTCATGCTTGAGCCTAGACTAGTAAAAAATAAACAACACTAAGTCAATCTTCCTTGAACGACACTTTTTAGGTGAGCCTTTATCCAAAGCCTTCATTTCACAAAGCTTACCCGACGACTCCACTGAGGGTGATCCCCTCATCCCTTTGATAATTTCAAGAAGATTATTTGGTGACTCCACTGAGTTCAGGGAGATATACCAATCCTCCCAAGTCTTACAGAAGAAAGACTCCCCGAGATTCATGTAGTAAACTCATTATTCAGAGGCAATCTTGCCTTAAATACAATGTCTAACGTTCAAACTCAGACCCTTAATCTAAATCAGGTTAATAACAAAAAACAATGGTCATCCAAACTTTTTAAACTGTTAGACATGACGAACATTCCAGGATACCCTCGACAAATGCCCCCTAGGTATGAGAAGTGACTGTGATGTAGTCAACGCCGAGGACCATATGAGTAATTTCTGGACCTTTTTCCAACTTCATCCCATCAATGATGATGTTGAATATTTAGCAATGAAATTGTTCTCTTCTACCCTCTATGATGGTGCTAGAAGATGGTATAACGGTCTCCCTGACGCTAGTATTACGTCTATGGATAAATTAGAGGAAGATTTCCTCAAAAGATGGAGTGTCAAGGAAGACCCTAACATGTTGCTAACAAGGCTCAACAACATCACAAAGGTCGAGAATGAAACTGTTAGGGAATTTCATGATAAATTTGAAAGGCTAATACAACATATCCCAACAAGCCATCACCCTTCAAACAACTTTCATCTCTTTCTTTACACCAAAGCCTTTACAAGACAAATGGGTTTCCTTATCAGAGGCAAAGCTCCTAGAACAATCCAAGAAGCCCATGAGATGGCTATGAAGATTGAAAATAACCTATCATCATCCAAAGTAGAACCTTTCTTTGCCCCAAGAGTCAAGATGGATGTTAAAACCAAAGTAGTCCACAATGCGGAGTCTGCTTCAGATATTGGTGCTAGCTTGGAAAAACTACAATTGGCTGTAGATGGCATGGTAAAAACCAAAGAGTTAATGATGAATAGGATAGTCAATCTAGAAAGAGCCCAACAACAAGCTCCAAGACCTCCTTATAAGGGGCAATTCGAGAGGGGTGTTCAAGGTTTCAAGCCTAAGAATGATCAAGAGGTCCCTAATACTTTAGCCCCCACAAACGTGGTTGAGGATAACTCATGGTGCTTGCAATGCAGAGAGTCACATTGGGAGCATGAATTCCCTCTAAATAATGGTGAACATGATCAAGTAAATATTATCAACCATACCATTGAGGGGCCACAATGTTTCCTTAATATCACACTTGAAGAACATGAAGATGGCATAAAGGAAGCAACCATGAGGGCTAAGATGGAGGTAATCAATAACCTTGATCAAGATTCAAGAGAGAAGTTGAAAAAACAAGAATTCCAAGTGTATACTAGAAAAAAACAGACGAACCAACCTCTCTCTACTGGATCTACAACTTCACAACCAAAGCCTCCACATATGAACATACTCCTTCCTAAAAATTCTCTTAAGTTTGATAAGATTGACTTAAATTTTGACTTGGAAAGTGCATTAGCTAAGATGCATGTAACCATCCCGTTGAAGGAAGTTATCAAGGTTCCATCCATGAAAGAAAGGTTTGAGAAGATTTTCAATGTGTTGGATGAATCAATAGACCCTCCTATTATGTTACAAGCAGACCATTTTCGGGTTGAATATGATGGACACCCACCCTTCTTTATGTCATTGATAGTAAATAACAAATGTCTCAACAATTGTATGCTTGACTCGTGAGCAAGTGCCAACATGATGTCTTTGAAAGTCATGGAGCAACTAGGCCTAAGAGCTACACGACCTTATAGGAATGTGTGCAGTTTTGAATCTAGGGCCATACCCACTCATGGGGTAGTTGAGAATGTTGAAGTACACCTTGGTAAATATACCGATAGAGTGATCCATATGGATATTGTGGTGGCATATATCCTTGATGTATGGGGGATGCTTTTGTCCATGAATTTTGCTGCAATGTTGGGTGGTACATTAGAGATGGATTTAACTTATATCAACGTGCCTATGAAAAATGGGACAATTGCACGCCTTCCAAATATGCGAATGGCCAAGGTTCATGTGAAAGACATTAACGATGATACTAAGAGCAGTGAAACACATGAGCCGGTTAAGGAAAACCTTCTTGTATTTTCTCCAGAGGATTTTCCTTTCACCTCAGAGGAAGATTTTGATGAGATACAATGGCCAAAGAAATAAGAGTATCAACAACTCTTAGATAAATACAAGGACAAAGAAGTTGGCTTTGTCAAATTAATAAAGAAAGGGGATGCTGATATATTGATTAAACCAAGTAAACAAGAAGTCCTTACAGCTGAATCCCACCCTCCTCCCTCAAGACAATACACCAGGGTTATACAAGGAACAACAAAGTCTGAAGTGAAAGAATATAAAAAGGGAGATACAATATGGATGTGGGACACTAAAAAAAGTGAGCCTAACGATGTTAAAGGGAATGCACAATTTTGGCTTGGACCTTTCAGAATCAGAATGAAGTTAGTCAACGATGCCTACTATTTGTCTACGTTGGAAGGAAGAAAACGCCCATTACCAGTTAGTGGATGCCTCCTCAAACCCCATCATGGGGTAGAGACTTGACTTCACAGGTAAGTACAGGTAAGTTAGATAGGTAGACATTTGCTTCCATTGTACATACCATCTACATATCATGTTAGCATGGTTATAGTTTCATTTTCATATTGTATTGTTTCACTATGTATATATGTATGCTCATGATCACATGCTATATTATATATGCTCTTTATTTTATTATATCATATATGAACAAGGGGTGATATCACTGTTGATATTATGGTAGCTGTGGGAGGTATTTACCTCCACGTGTAAACTTGACGAGAATAGAATATTCTGGGAAGCAAGAAGAAACCCTAATGAGTTGGCTAATAACCCTAGAAGACATGACGGCTCAAGAGGATAATTTGTATTAGGTTATTAGCCTTCAAGAGAAGAAGTTGGCCAGAAGAAATTATATATACTGAACAGACAGATACCCAGAATGAGAAGTCGGCCTAGGCAGTTAGCCAAAATTAATATAAATACATGAGGCCAGTCTTCATTATGGCAGGCATTCTCAGAATTGCAGAGCAACACTTGTGCGTAGGTTTGGAGGAGAGTTGCCATTGCAGCTACTGCAGCTAGCAGATTATGCTTTGGCTTGGACTATCTCTTGGTTAGGGTTTGGACTATCTGATCAATTCTTGTTTGATGCGATATCCTTGGGGAAAGGTGTGCTACCCTTTGTTTGGCTATCTAGCCTAGGGTTTGCTTCTGGAATGATTCTATGTCAAGGTTAAGGTGCTCGGGGGTGGCTTCGACCTATGGTTGGGTGACAATAGTGATATTGTCTATGGTTAAACCAACACATCCATTATATTCTAATAGGTTATGGGCCCACACCTCCTTGATTCAGTCTAACCACTGGAAGGGAGCATAGCCATAAAGATATTAAGCTCGTTGAAGAACTGCTTCTAGGGTTTCTAGCAGGAGCAGTCACCAAATCACTGCTGCTAGGGTTACTAGCAGGTGCAGTGGCAGAAACCCTAATCCTCCCGTTGAGGCACCTTAAGTGAAGGGATTGACCTAATTTACGGATAGACCAGTGCGCTCTAGCCTAGCGCATCTCCTAGCACTCTCAGCAAGCCAAGACGTCAAGTTTGAGTTTTTGGTCAAATCTAGGGTTGACCAAGTCAAAGCAGCATGAATTAGTCTATGAAGTCAGAAAACAAGTTAGATGGAGCTTCTAACTTCAGAGCGTGGAAGACAAGGATTGAACTCATCCTTGCCAAGAATAAAGTGTTGGATATCGTGAAAGGAAAGATCGTAAAACCAGAGTTTGAGGAGAAAGAACCGTAGAACGTTGCAATTATGGAAAAGTTCAAAGACGGTGACATCAATGCCATGAGTATCATAGTCGACTCTATAAAATACCACTTGATACCCTACATCTGCCATCTTGACTCATCAAAGAAGATGTACGATGCCCTAACAAACCTCTTCTCAGTTAGAAACATTGGACAAGTAATGAATCTAAAGAATGAGCTCCATGACATGAAGATGAATGATGATGACATCATAACATCATACTTTGTGAGAATCTCCCAGTTAAGAGATCAACTACAAGCTATTGAAGAGATCATTTCAGAGAAGGAATTGGTAAACATAGTACTCAATGGTCTTCCCAAGACATGGGATGCATTTGCCACAAGCATGAACACAAGGAAGGAGTATCCTACATTTGAAGAACTTTGGACTTGCTATGCTCAAGAAGAATCAAGGATCAATGCAAAAGAGAAACCCCAAAATAATTACGATGATCAAGCCTTTATAGCAAGATTCAAGAATTTTAGGAACAAAAGGAAGTTTGGTTCAAGGAAGAAGCCAAATCAAGAGAAAGACATGTCAGAAATACAATGCTTCAATTGTCAAAAGTATGGTCACTACAAGAATCATTGACTCGAGCTAATGAAAATGAAGGGGACACATGAAGCATCAGTTGTCGAAGAAAAGGAACCTATAAAGAAGACCAAGCAGGATAAAACAAACTTCTTCTTCCAAGACAAGGTAACAATACTCTTCTTAGTTCTTGTACATATCTTGTTTGCATAGTCTCTGTACATATCTTGTATATCTATCTCTTAGAAGATAATATGTTCCAAGAAGAACTATACCTATGGAAGAACAAACAAGATAAGGATT
>ML831068.1:31776-70794 GCA_009831015.1 Picea engelmannii | reverse complement strand
TCTTCTTAGTTCTTGTACATATCTTGTTTGCATAGTCTCTGTACATATCTTGTATATCTATCTCTTAGAAGATAATATGTTCCAAGAAGAACTATACCTATGGAAGAACAAACAAGATAAGGATTGCTATCATTATACAAGTTTGATAATACACATGAAAGGATGAAACACATCAAACAAATCATGTGGAAGTTATTACAAGTTAAGCCGAACTCAGAATCAATCTTGAAGAAACTTAGAAGAAGCAAAGACAAAAAAAAGTCAACAATCAAGAGAAAGACTTATGACACTTTGCATAAGACAATAAGGATGCAGACAGAAGCGTGGACTTTGTTAGATGGAGGGAGCCGATTATATATTTCCAAAAGAAAAACATGCACTCATACATGAAGCAAGGATTAGGAGGGAGCTAATCCTATGATCCATTGAAGATGATAACGTATATATCCATGGTAGCATCCATGAAAGGTAGTACATGTTCAGTTTGACCTTAGAAGAAGTCTTCTTAGAAAAGAAGCATTAAAGTATCCCTGGTTGTCCATCCACATCCGTGATCCTATGATGAAAGGAAGAAGTGGAATATTTAGGGCATGGAATCTATAAGAAACTCCATGGACCCAAGAGCTAAAGAAAAACATGAGGAAGAACATGAAGATTCCAAGAAAGAAAGAGAAGCCAGAACAACCAGCCATTGTATCGAGAATCACAAGATTACTAGCCTGATATGAACTCACTAAAAGCAATCAAGCAAAGGAACTGAAAGTTGTGATGAAGAACAGTGTATATGAATGCAAACATTGCAAGATCCAGAACTAGAGGTTCTCCCAGATGGAGGGAGAAGACTATGATGATTACTTGTTCCAGTAAACCAGACATACCTCTACATGAGTCATTATATCATCCACAATATACATGGGTTGGAGTTCTACATCAGATGAATGCAAAGACTGTTCTCCAGAGCAATTGGACAAAGAGCGTATGAAGAGCAACCTCAAGGCTTTGAGGCATACCAGAAAGAGACCCTTGTATGCAGATGGAAGAAGACAACTTGGTGGATAATCTCCAATGCACAACAGAAGCGTGGTGAAGATTTTCTATAACAGAGATATTGTATCAAAATGATTACTCAGAAGATCAGGATGATGGATTGCCAATCCATGACAAAGATCTCATGATGACATAAGAAGTTCCACATGAATATGTTCCAATTTGACCCTTGCCACGATGGTGTGAGCTAGCAGGAACCAAAGAGGAATCCAACAATGATATACTTTATTGATCAGAGCTACATAAAGCCTTAAGAGAAAACCAATGTTCCAGACCGAAGTACATTTGAAATCAAGCATTACATTATCCGTGATGAAGTCCAGAAAGGAGAAAGTGGTTCTCCAATACATATCTCCATAGATGAGCAGATAAGCATACATTTTGGTAAATCTTCTGTCCAAGATGAAAGAGTTTGCGTACTCAAGCTGGAGCTCGTGGAGACGACTTCCTTATTGAAAAAGGAAGAGATGAATCCCAGGTTGGGGGGGAGAACTGATGTGTTATTGATTGATGGACAGTCATTTTCAGTTCAAAAATGGTCCAGGATGAGCAGTTCCTTTTCCAGTTCAGAAAGTGGTTTGAGATTTCTGACGGACAAGCATTTTCCAGTTCGGAAAATGGTCCAGATCGACCGGTCATTTTTGTAATGAAAATGGTTCGATGGATTGCTGATGTACCATAGACAACGATTTCCCATTGTGGTTAACATGGGGAATGGTCTAGGGCAATCTCTCTTCTTGAGGGTTACTCAAGAAGACTGGCTCGCCTCGCTGGACAACGATTTCCCATTGTGGTTAACATGGGGAATGGTCCGTTTTGGAGGTTGGTGCAGGACAATCATTTCCTTAGGAAATGGTCCGGAAAGTCATTCCTTAGGGAAGATTCATTCTCTCCAGGTTGCACTTTGTTTAGTGCCGGAGGAATGGCCCAGGGTGGGGAATGGTCCAGGTTTAGCAATTAGGGACAGACATTCCTTAGGGAAGACTCATTCTCTCCAGGTTACACTTTGTCTAGTGTCGAAGGAATGGCCCAGGGTGGGGAATGGTCCATGCTCAGAAATCAGGACAGTTATTCTTCCTTGCTTGAGAAGAATAGTCCAGGTAGCTCATCATTGATGGCATATGCTCTTCCAAGATCTCACAGATGTGAGTGGAAGAATGGCCCAGATGATTCGGTTTATATCATAACATTGTTTACGTGCAGGTTGATATCAGATGATTGTTATGAAGACTGTATGTCTCTATATAGTAGATGTATACTACTGTGGTGGATGTGTTCCACTGTTTGTGACTATACGTCACTGATCAAGTACCTGTGTGCTACTTGGTGTGGTATTGTACCATTGGATTGTAGTTATGTACTACTATGGATAGACACAATTGTGTTCTATTGAATGATATTGTTTTGATTGCCTTGAAGACTATCAACAATGTTGGAAATGATTATCAACTAAATGGATGATCAATGGACAGAGATTTTCCAGACGAAAAATGGTCCAGGACACTTATTCTTCTAGGACATATGTCCGGATTAGAAGAATGGTCCTTGTGTCACTCTATGGAGTGAGTGACTTATCCAACATCATGTCTGATTACTTAGATGGAGTATGGTTTCGAGAGATGATGCAGTTGATGACATTGATAGTCTATACAACTATGTTGATGCCACCGGGTGAATGGTATGTTTGTGCTCAAGACCATTCCCTGTAATACCTCCCTAGCTAGGAGGGAGTGTTGATATTATGGTAGTTGCGGGAGGTATTTACCTCCACATATAAACTTGACGAGAATAGAAAATTCCGAGAAGCAAGAAGAAATCCTAATGAGTTGGCTAATAACCCTAGAAGACATGTCGACTCAAGAGGATAATTTGTATTAAGTTATTAGCCTCCAAGAGAAGAAGTCGGCCAGAAGAAATAATATATATTGAACAGACAGATACCCAGAATGAGAAGTCGACCCAGGAAGTTAGCCAGAATTAGTATAAATACAGGAGGCCAGTCTTCACTGTGGCAGGCATTCTCAGAATTGCAGAGCAACACTTATGCGCACTGTAGTTGCCCATTTTGTGCGCATGTTTGGAGGAGAGATGCCGTTGTAGCTGTTGCAGCTAGCAGATTACGCTTTGGCTTGGACTATCTCTTGTTTAGGGTTTGGACTATCTGATCAGCTCTTGTTTGATGCACTATCCTTGGGGAAAGGTGCACTACCCTTTGTTTGGCTATCTATCCTAGGGTTTTCTTCTAGAATGATTCTCTGTCAAGGTTAAGGTGCTCGGGGGTGGCTTCGACCTATGGTTGGGTGACAATAGTGATATTGTCTATGGTTAAATGAGCACATCCATTATATTCTAAAAATCACCACCCTAAGGATTACTAATACCTTTTGTTGAGATTTAGCAGACACAGGTCATACCAGAGATGCTGAGGTTCTCATGTGCTTTACGGTGAACACATGTCCCCGAGTTGGATCCAGATGTTATCCCCTACCCTAGGGATAACTAAGGAGATCACGTCTGAGATCACGTCTCGAGGCCCATAGGTCCTAGACATGGAGTACTGAGAGACATACAACTTGATCATGGCCCTGAAGGAACCCTCTTTTCTTCAGTGCAGTCTATTCATCACCAACAATAGTATATATCCCCACTAGCTTGGTCCTGGAGTAGTGGTGAGTCTTGCTCAATGAGGTAATGAGTCCGGGTATCATGGTATGTATCACTCTGATTTTTGAAGCACTTGAATATGTTGCATTGAATCCTTCTTCGTTTCATGATGTTTGCTTTGAAATTATGCTCTTTGCCTCGTTTATACGTGGAAGGGTAACATAGTGCGCTAGTAAGTTTGTTTCCCTTTAGGATGTGTTGTCATCCTTATACACACTTGAAAACATGAGCTAAGTCCTGCTCACTTAGTGTGTCCTTGGAGGCACAATGCATAGGTTCAAAGTCCACACTGTCACTTTGACTTGAACCTCTTCTGTCTAGGCTAACAGGGTAGACCCTAGTTACTAGATGAGATTAATGTTTAAATTCTAGGAGTTGGTTTTAATTAGTTAAATGGTTGGGGGAAAATCTAGCCTATGATGTAAAACAACAAATGAAAGATGCAACAAATAGTATGAACATTCAAACCTTTTCCTAGGACAACTAAGACTAGTGCCTAAGATTGGGCAAGGGCTCAACTAAATTAAAGGGAGTTTGATTACAGTAGATTACAAATATTACAAAAAGATTTATTACAATCTAAATACAAAGCTACAATAAAGAATATCTAAGATTACAACAAAGCTAAACTAAAACAAATACAATAGATACAAGATATACAGATACTAACTAACCAGTTGCTTGTATGTGCAGGAAATAAAGATAATCAAGATAAGACAACCATCAACACATCAAGCCAAGCATGCTCACAATAGATCTTACTCTATTGGATTTCTTATCAATGGCATGTAAACAATCACTCAAGACCCATTCAAGAGAGTGCTTCCAGGTGGATGCACAACTTCTTGAGTGATCACACCACATATATAAGAACAACAATATAAATAAAAAGTGTTTGAAAAGTAAAGTTGTCCAGATCACATATATAACCACTTATATAACCAATCCACAAATCATAAAGGTAACTCACATGTGAAATATAAATATGAAATAAACGTGCTTGCAAGTGTAAATGTAGATTGCCCAAAAGTTGCAGATTAAGGATTGATTAAAGTTGTTAAGTAAGATTCAATCATATCTAAGTGTCAATCCAATACTTTCCTCCCCCAATTACCAAGTAACTGTTGGGTTCTCAATAAGTAATGCAATGAGGCCCACCCTAGCTCCACAGGTCAACCCAAGAAAAAGAGTACTCCCAGAAAAGGATGCTCCGTGCCACGAGACCGTCCCTGGCCTAACACCTTTCCGTTGCTTCCTCTAGTTCCCGTTTTAAATGGCGAAGATGGTTGGTAAAGGTGCCCTATTAATTCTAACGAGTTATTAAACATATGAGCTAAGTATTGAAGTGTTTGAGTGCTTTAAGCTTGCTCAAAAATGCCAAATGGGCCAAAAACTGAATTTGAAAGTTGAGTTCTTAAATTATTGAATTATTGCATGTAAAGCTTGAAGAACTTGAAATGACTTGCAAAAAAGAAAATATTATTTAAATCATTAAGATGCCCATGTTTGCATGCAACTGTCAAAGATAAATATTTGAGAAATAAATGACTTGCATGCAAAGAAATAACGAAAAAACAACGATTCTATCTATGCGCCTCCATGGGCCTAAACTAACATTGGTTGTGTGATATGTACTCTAGATAATTTTAACCATTAGCATGCATGCAAGATACCAAAACTAAGATAGCTAAACTATAAAGAAAGAACATAAAAGAAACTAAGCTAAAGACTGAAAATGAAAAGCGGAAATGAAAGAGAAGGCAAGCCACTTGGGGACCCTTTTTTGGGCTTGCTTACAATGCTTTAGATAGAAAGAGAAGGAAAGTAATTTTATTACCACTTTCTAAGGGGGTCTTTGGAGGTGTGTTGTGATTGAAAACGGACAACATGCACCCTTGACCTAGCGAGAACCTGCAAAAATCAGCAAGCTATTGCTTGCTGAAAATGCTGCAACACACTTACAAACAGTTAAGAAAATTTCTGTTTTGCAACATAAATTTCCCACATATAAAAACCAGAATTTTGAATGTATTGAAATGACCTATCTACTGAGTTAGCAACCAAAATCAGAATATGAATAGAACATAAAAAGGTAAATTGGAATAGCTCATGAAGTTTCAATGAGTGATGAGGGTAGATCCTTGCTTGAATCTATCTCAACAACCCTCTTGAGATGACCTACAAATCTTGAACAAAATGTGAGAAACATAATAAATAATGTCTAGCATGCATTAATAACACAAAAAAGTTTATATCATAGACACATGAAAAACATATAAGCCAACAATTATCCTATTGCTAGACTTAGCTAAGTAAACAAAATTTACCCAAGCGAATATTCAATATCCACAAAGCATTCAAAATATAACAATATCACCTCACAATAGCATGGAAATCCAAACAAAGTTTTGTTCTCTAGTGTTCCTCCAAAGCTCTTCTTTTATTACCAAGGGAAGAGGTTGTAGCAACAAAGTTGCTCCAAGCTCTTCAAGAAAAAATGGGTGAAGCAAAGTGACAACGAGAGAGAGAGACATGGTAAGAAATTGATAGCATAACAATACTCAGAAGAATGGTCAATAATGAATGAGGGAGAGGTCTCATTTATAGCATGAGAGGCAAGGAGACCCCTCTTAGATATTTGACAAATGTCAACATCCAAGCCAAGATGAAATCAAGTGAAGGAGGGTGCATGGATTTCAGGGTTTGAGTGAGAATGGAAAGAGGGGATGAGGTGGAGTGAGCTAGGAAGGGCGCATTGGTCAAAGGAAGGACCCACGACTAGTTTTAAAGCAAATTTCCACCTTTTGAATGATGTTTCCACTTTTCCAGGAGTGGGGGCGCAAATCCCAAGGAGAGGTGCAAGATTTATGGGAGGAGTGTGTTGGCCACATGCCATGTGAGACATGGGAGGCAAGGAAGGGCGTTCCTCATGAGGGAGAGGCCCACAATTTGAGTTAACTCAAATTTCTAACTTTCACTTGGGAAGGGGGCGCATTTCCCAAGGAGGGGCATGAGGGTCTAAGTGAGAAATGAGTGTGGGGTGTGTGTAATGGTTAGAAAAGGGGTTGAGTAGGTTAGGATGTGTCTCTCTCATCATTATCCATCATTACTTTACTCCATTTGCTCATTAATTACAAAATTGACATTTTTCCCATGTCTTGGGTTAACAATTAAAATTGTTTTCATTTGACTAAGACTCCTAAGTGGACAAACACCTAGCTAAAGTTGTCTGACTGAGATGAAACTTGGTCCAAGGGTGCAGGGGGTGTCATTCAATTTCTTTTGAGCACAAATACCCCTATAAAAAATCCAAGGACCTAGTTTTTACATTTTTTTATAAAAAAATAATCAATTAATCAATTAATTAAATTTCGAACCTTAGGAAAATTTAATTAATTAAAAAAACCTATCTAGACTCGAAAAAATTCTGTGAAACGTTTTGAGTTGTCTTACATGGTCATTTACATCATTCCTAAACACTAGCTTCCAGAGGATGACTTCATTAGAACACCTTTCACCACTTTGAGGATTTATTAATAGTGGGAGTGAAAAACTCAAGGGAAATTAATAAGGCTGGTTAGGACAAATTAATATCTCGAGGATAAAAAACACTCAGTGAAATGAACTCTTCTAATGAAGAAATCCTAAGGTAACTGACCTAAGTATGATCCATGCAGATCTATGATTTAAAGTGGTGAAAGACGTTCTAATGGTCGAGTCCTATGGTAGCTAGTGTCTAGGGATATTGTAAATGACCATGCTAGACATGTTCTAGAGTCTTGTGGAATTCTGTTGAGTCTATATAGTTTTTTTTTTTTAATTTTTTAAAATTACCCATTTAATGGTAATTTTAATTAATTTTTGATAAAATTGTAAAAACTAGATCCTTGGGATTTTGATAGGGGTATTTGTGCTCAAAAGAAATGGAATGAGACCCCCTACACCCTTGGAGAAAATTTCAGCTCAATTGGACAAGTTTTGTTAGGTGTTTGTCCATGAAGAGTTTAAGTTAGTCTAAGACAACAATTTAATTGTTGGAATTGACAAAGTCAAACTTGTCAAAATTTTGTAATTTGAGCAAATTAAGTGGAGAAAGAGTGGGAGAACTTACCCAAACATTTTCCTAAGCTATCCTAACCCTTTCCAAACCATCACATCACCCCCTCACCTAACCATTAAGCAAAAACATCACTCTCCCTAGGAGAAGTGCGCCCCCCTTCTAGAAACTCACCAAAAAGCAATAAATAAATAAAATTTTAAAGGGAGACTCTTCCTATACCTTGGTGCACCTCCCTAGACCCTAAAATTCACCATTTACTTGTCAAAGCATTGCCAACTCACTCCACTAATACCAAAACCCTAATCCATCTTCTAAACCCTAAAAGTGCGCCCCCTTGAGTTGCTCAATAATTCTTAGTTGATGGACACTTGGAGAGAATCCAAGAGGGGTAACTCTTGGTTCCCAAGTATAAATAAGAGCCTCCCCTCCTTCATTTCACACATCTCCTCTTGGTATTGTTACTATGCCAAAATCTCTCTTCTCCCACTCTTTGCACTCTCTTTCTCTTGCTCTTGTTCTTCTCTCAAGCTTGTGGCAAGTATTTTCCCAAGCTTTCTCTTGAATAAAGGAAATCTTTGGAGGATCCTTGCTGTTGAGATTCTTCTTGCTGCCATCTTGCTACATGTGAGGTGATCTTTTTCTTGTTTATTCTTCTAGTGTATGCATAGCTTATAGATCTACGGTAGGAATATTGAACACAATATTTTGCTTGTTTGGGTTTGTGAAAGTATTTTCATATATCTAGTGAGCTTCTTGGTAATTATTTCAAAGCATTTTGATTTAATATCTAGATCTACTCACTTCCTATTGTTTCTTGTAGCTTAGCATTGAAGATTGATAAGGTTGCCTAGGGTTTTAATAGAAGATTTCAGATATGGAAATCTCTCTTTTTACCCACTTAAACTCTCTAAAAATTTATGTTTATTATTTCTGTTCTATTCTATACTTCTTTAAACATTCTAACATACTAGGATAAAACTTATAAACATATTTTACTTGCTGAAATTTACAAAGAAAATTTATGTTTTTTACAACATAAATTTTCACAAGTTTTTGTCACTTTTTGCAGTATTTCTAGCAAGCTTTTGCTTGCTGATTTTTTGCAGGTTGGTAACATTTGGGAGTAATTACAGTCCATTTGGGGCATCTACAAGTCAAATATCAGCCTCCCAAAATTGGGTAACAAAAACCCTCTTCTTCTCTTCTCTTCACATATTAAGCAAGCTTAAAGGGCTTGCATTCCTCTCTTGTAATTAATTTATGCATTTTCTTTCTTTTTGCCTACACCTTGGAGTGAGCTTGGCTAAGACAACCCCCAAAATCGTAAGGCTAGGTTAACATTTAGTTCTTACTTATTATGTGCTTAATGGTTTAAAATAATCTAGATCTAGAAATAACAACCTAATGCTAGCTTAGGCCCATGGAGGCATAACTAATCTACATTGCTTATCTTGCTCTTTCTTTTCTTTGCAAGTCATTTCCATTTAAGTGCTTTGCTCTTAACTTAATAATCTTTAAAGTACTTTCCTTTATGTCTTGCAATTTGTTTTCTTTAAGCATTGTATAATCTTGTGATATCTTGTTTCAAGCATTTTAAGTTTCCTTGCAATTTCCATTTAAGTACTTTACTTTTTCAAGTCTTAATCTTTCAAGTACTTTCCTTTTGCAAGAACACTTTCTTTAAAGCACTACATTGTAATCACCTCCAACTAATCTAACTCAACTTAATTCACTTAATCTCAATTTACTTTTAAAGCCTAAAATTTATTTAACTTAATAGGTCACCACTTATTGTCCCAACTTTTCCAACAAAAAGAGAATTTAAGGAAGAAACAGGGGGGTGCTAGATCGGGGACGGTCTCATGACACTTGGTGTCGTCCTTGTGAAGTAATTATTTTCCTGGATTGACCTGTGGAGCTAGGGTGTGGCCTTGTTTGCCTCACTTATTGAGCACCCAACAATTCTTTTGGTACAAGCGGGGAGAGTTCTTGGGTTGCCACTTAGTCTAGGATTCACGCTTAACTTAAAAACTTTATCAATCCTAATCAATTCACTTAACCTTGAGTAAACTACATTGATACATCTTTCATGGTTTATGCTTAAGTTACATATTGCAAACACTTCACTTTTACATCTTTATGCAATCTTACTTTAAGCATTTGTGGGTTTGACTAAATAATCTAAAGTTGCACTTTAGCCCTTGGAGGCCTCATTTCGACGTTTAACTTTGAGCTTGAGTTGTATTTTGGTGTGATTGGTCTCCTCCCTTGAAGTTGCACATCCCTTGGAGGCTTCTTCATTGCTTGGAGCTTGTTGTTTTTGTATGCCGATGAAAATTCTCCTTGAGTTGCGCATCCTTTGGAGGCACTCTTGTTTGGGATAGTTTGCTTGATGTGTTGTGGTTCACTTTATCTTTGAGCAATATCTTCTTAACCTGCACATTCAACTTCATTTCAAGATTAGTGGCTAGTTAGTTGCTTTGTATCTTGCTTTGTCCATTATTGTATCATTGTATTTTCATTGTTGTATCTCTTAGTTATTCTTTAGATTCTTTAACTTGGTAGATAATTGTTCACTTCATTCTTTTGTATCAAATTGTAAATCTTGTAATTCTTTTGTAATCTTGTGTAAAACATAACCCTTTAACTTAGTTGACCCCATTACCCAACCTTAGACACTAGTCTTAGTTGACCTAGGGAAATATTTGCGTGTGCATTGAAATCTTGCATTTGCATTGTTGACTTTCATATAGACTAGATCCCCCTAGACCTTTAACAAATTAAAATTAACTCCTAGAACACATATAATAACTCACATAGTAACTAGGGTCTACCCCCCTTGGCTTCCCTAGGTGTAATCCTAGACGGAAGGAGTTCAAGTCGAGGTGACAGTGGGCTTGAACTTAGACATTGTGTCTCCGGGGACGCACTAAGTGGACCGAGACTTAGTCCATGTTTGCAAGTGTGTATAAGGATGGAAACAACACCCACATGTAAGACTTACATTTCCCTGTTATTACTGCACCACATGCCCAAACACTTACCCCATGCCACCTCATACACTTACATGACTTGGATTGGTTCCCACCTGGGAAACACCCCAAACTTAAGGGAGGTTAGCCCAATAGGACACTCTGATATCTTCTCCAAGCCTAAGTTGTCAAATTGCATAACGTTTTTGAGCAATTGTCTGGGTTAAGGGGGGTTTGATGCACATGTTTGGGTAATTTAATTATTGGATGTGATTTACATGCTATGATCCTTGTGACTGATGAACCCTTGGAGGGTGTACTTGTTGTTGCTGCGGGACCTTGCCCAATGGATAGGTACACATGAGGGAATGATTAGCTCAGACCTTCATGAGGGCTTAAAGCCCATAGATGGATGTTGCAACCCCAACCAGGGGTAAGAAGAAACTGAAGATTTGCACCAGAAAAAAGAAGGACGTTTCCTTTGGAGGCACCCTGACAGACCTAGACCCAGGGGGATCTTGCTCTTCCACATGGACGTTGGCCCTTGAAGGCCCATGACATCACCATCATGACCCTGGACGTCATCCAGAGCTAGGGTTTTCATTTTGGGGGCATTTATGAGCCTAGTGGCACGTGTAGGCTTCATTTGGGGCCTTTGGAGGCCAAACGCCCTACCTTTTAGGCTCAACGTTCCACCTTAGGGCCTCAATGCCACTCTAGAAGGGCATGCCGTTACCCTTGGAGGTGTCTTTAGATGATAATTTATTTTATTTATGTCAAATTTGAATTTATTTGTAAATTGGCCAGGTCGACCTTATTTTGACCTAAAATTAATTAAGGGTCAACGTTTTGTATAAATAAACATAAAGTACTCTCATTTTATTATAGAAACTTTCACTTGGAGAGAAGTGGATTGAAATTTGCGCTCTAATTAGGGTTTATTGGTTGAAATTGTGATGCACACCTCTCTTGGAGTCTTCTACTTGCAACTTGGATCAATCTTGGTGAAGTCATTTGGTAATCTAGTGTTTTCATGCATGATTATTCTTGGTGAAGTAAGTAAATATACTTTTTTTCATTACTTTTGAATGGTTATGGTATATTTTCTTGCTCATGATAAAGATCATGAAATTGCATACTTGACAAACTCTAGAAGTGAAGAACTTAAGTTACTACTTCTTCACTTTGTATTTGCTAGAACTTGTTTAATTGGTTTATATTGTCAAGCCTCTAAAGCCCTAAAGTGCTAGCGCTTTAGAGGTCTTGATTAATTGTGGTCGCATCTAAATATTTCTTTCAATTATCTAAAGAGGAGGAAAACTGCTAGGGCCTAGAAGTGCCTACTTTCTAGTAGCTCACCTCCCTAAAGATTGAATCCTAAGAAGACTTAAGTTACTACTCTTCTAAGATTCATCCTTTACTTGGATAAACAAAAAAATATTTGGTTGCTTACTCCAAATGAATGTTGTTGAACTTTTGACTCCATAACCCTTTAAAGGCACTAGTCCTTACACTCCGTTTGTTGAGAGATTAAACCAACACTCAAACCTTGAACCTTCTAGCTTTCATTAACTAAAACTAACGCTAACCTAGCCTAGACAACTAACTTACTTGCTGCTGCTATAAATCACTACTACAACCATCTTGATGTAGCAAATTTTTTGCATAATCTATATTAAATGCTAGCTAAACACTTCTAAACTTGCTTGTGACGTTTGATTATCAATCTTCCTAATAAATGCTATCTTTTCACTGTCTTATCAAGCAATTTGGAGGAATACTTCTTGCAGTTGTTACAAAATACTTCTTACTGTTGTAAACTGTCATTTAGCTGCAATTTTATATCAGCTAGCATACATTTCAAAGGCTTATTGTTTTATTAAAGTGTTAATATATTTTTGTACTTGAAACTGCCATATTTTTTGCTTGTTGTCTTGTTAGGCAGGTACACTTCATCCATTACATTTTCTTCATCTCTTAAGGCATAAAAACCTTTTGACTTGAGTGACCAATGAGAGGGGGATATTTTTGCATCCTTGCTTTAATTTCATCAACTCTTTAGGTCACTAGGGACGTCTCCCTTGGGGGAGTTTTAACATACTCCTAAACAGAAAGGGGTTCCCTATAAGGTGACAATGATAGGTGACCCCCTTGTTATGCCAATCTTGTCTCACTTGCCTTGGGCTTTGGGCAAATACATATTGCACAATAACAAATAGTATTGAACATAAATGAATGAAAAATTAGGTTAAGTTTTAGAAATTAATATAAAGTAACCTATGCATATTTTCAACTTTATCATGATAGCATTCTTCCTGTCCAGCAAGAAATATTTAGACAATTGAGCCTTTGTTCTTGTTTATATTATGTTAATTTGAGATTGCTACTTTGGACTGATCACTTATCATGAAACTTGTTCTTTACACAAATAAAACACCCATTTACCAAGTAGGAGAGACACGAGCTAAAAGGTATGGAAAATTAAGGCAATTACATACTTGACACAAAAACATAGCCAGAATTGACACAAAAACATAGCCAGAATTGCTTATTTGTTTCAAAAATTTAAAAGACGATTACATAAAACCCATAGAAATAGTGCTGATACATTAAAATACACTTGGGATATAGTTGGTACAAAATTTGATTTCAAAAACCACAATAGATGTTTTATTTGACGTGCTGCAACAAAGTTCCAGTGAACTCAAACATCTTCAAAGTAAAAAAAATACCAGCATAATTTACCAATTGACCATCAAACTTACCAAGTTACCATTCTCTGTTTCTTCAAACATTGTATGAGATTTGTCACATGACACAAACTTTCATTTACATGGATTATTTGTGTTGAGATAGTCTAGACAACTCCAATCTGAGAATGACTTTTAGGGATGCCCTAGTGGAGAATTTCTTAAGAGGAATATGAATGGATTGGAAAAGTCCTCACTTAAAAAAAATCCTCTGACAAGAAAAAATGTTTCTTAGTAGCGCTGACATTTGGGAATTTTGATGTTCAAACTGTTGTCTTAGAACTTGGATTCTACTCCAAGAATTGCATCTGTTAACTTAATAGTCTCTTGTATTGAATCTTGGCTTGCAACACATTTTTCACCTATGTAATAATTTGAAGAAATATTTCTGAGAAGCCTGCAACAAAATTTGTTCTATAAGAGAAATAGACGGGAAATGTGCAACTAAAATTTTGATTTCCAAGTACATGCAATTTCTCGATACACTGTAATAGTAGAATTTGGCCCTTAGGAGATGAAGCTGATGAAATTTGTGTTACAGATTGATACAATAAAGATAAATAACATTCTATGCATATTTGAATGATCTATGTAATAGAAATAAATTTGTCTCACCCAAGGAGAAATGGTAGCATATTTTTACATTTTTTTAATGTTTAGGGTTGTTTTTTTAGCATGGGTTGATGGCCAAATGTGATGATCGTAGTATGTAATCACTGATATCACAAATTCAGTGCATGTTTATATAGCTGTATTTTTAATTGTTAATATGATGGAAAGTATAGTTATATCATTTAATGAACAAATTTAATTCAACAAATTTAATTAACCTTTGGTATGACTTTTCGAACATGTAGACTATTATTAATATACATTTAAAAATAAAACTTATGTGGTCATTATTTCACATAATTTCTCCACCTAGAGTGCATGGTTTAAAAAGATAAAAGCCAATTTATAAGGTATGTGTGCACGTTATGGACATAACCCACTTATACACATGAATGCAAAGTAATGCCAAAAAATGTACTCAATACATTGTTCATGTCTTATGTGTTGGTGATGACGACACAATTCAATTTTTAGGGGTCTCTTTATACTCATAAGGTGGCATAGATGGACTCTATGATGTGAAAACATGGTTCAACAACATGCATATATAACACATATCACACATGTATACTAATGGCATACATACAGTAATTACTTCAAACCTCATAAATCTTATATAACCCCTATGTTACATGATACATCATCTCTTTTTTCAAACAATAACATTTTCCTTTTTTCTATTAAAAAAAAAAGATGATTACATTTTTAATACACTAATTATACCTAGTGGGTAATACACAACAAGACAAACTACGAAAATAATGATCCTAGTAAATCTTGCTGATCATAATTATTTTTAAAGCTTAAAATCATTTGTAGTAGAAAATTAATTATCCCAGTAAATTTTGATCATAATTATCTTGAAAGCTCAAAATCATTCGAGTGTTGAGAGGGATCTTTTTTGGCACTATTCAAATGATGTCCATTTATAACCATGGAATTAGTTGCCTCCAAATGGCCCAAACACTCCAATATTGATATAGTTTCATTGGGTGTAGTGCGATGATTTTCTTTTCTCTTATTAACTTTTGTATATTGATCTTTAATCTGGTTGTATGAGTGGTTACTGAAGGTGTTTGTCCTATGTGGGAATACCCTATTTTATTGAACATGGTATCAGATCCCATTTGAAGACCCACTCTTGTTGTAGATCGAGATTTGAACCCATGTTGTTGCATTTCCGGGTTATTCTATTTATATGCACTTCTAGGTTGAGAAAACTATTCCATTGCATCCATAACACTGCTTTCAATTGGAAACACTTTTTTTTTTCACTTGAAAATGTTTTTGTTTGCCCAAGATATAAGTATTTTTGTCAGTTCTGGAGGTATAAACTTGGAATACACCATTTATAATTATTTTTATAGAGTTAATATATATATATATATATTTGTATTCTTGGTTTACTACTCCTTCTAATCTGTGTATGCTCTTTTCCATGCATTATGTGTGATCTTGAAAAATCAGAAATAAAGTGAAAAGCGTTTTATTTTCTCTGTATGCTCTTTGCTCTGTGCTTTATGTGAGCTCAACAAATCTGAAATAGATATAAAATTTGCACTTTTCATGTTAGATAACCGAGATCTAACCTTATTGTTGTTGAGATTCAGAAATTATTTTTTTGAAATTTCATTTGTTTTTGTATGCGATCATGTTACCGTTTTTTTTGCAGGAAAAAATAAAGGTTTTATTTGGGTAAGCATGTGCTTTGAGGCAAAGAGTAAAAAAAACAGGTTTCCTCCTTCTTCATCAAAATTGTTATATATTCAATATTATCTCACTTCATTGAAAGTTACTTTATTTATGAGAGGTATTGAGTTCAAGTCTTTTTATTTTTCAAGTTATAAAAGTGAATAACTATAAAGTAACTTTAATATTTTTTTAAGTTACTTTTTACATGCAACTTTAAGTTATAAAGTAACTTCATTTTCACTTATTTTATAAAAGTGGGCCACTTAAATAAGTAACTTGTTTGTGAAAGTGAGCTTATAGGAAAAAATAGAGAAGGAAGAATTTATTTTTTTACTCAACCACCTCATTGTGCATCCATCATAACATCAATACTGTTTATTCTTCTTCTAACTCTTATTCTCATGCTCATGGACATGGACTTGCTACTTATGGTTTCTCCTTCAATGAAAAATCTACTTCTTCTTTTGATGAGTGGCTTATTGATTCTGAAACATCTTATCATATGGCTAAGAAAAAACACCATTTTTTTCTTTTTCTTTTAATGAATGTAACACCAAACAAATATTTGTTGGTGATGATAGATCTCTTAATGTTGTAGGTTATGGAATAGTTCAGGTAGATAATGGTAATTTCAATGATGTATTATGTGTTCCAAGTATTTATTTCAACCTTCTATTAGTATATCAGATCACTCGTTCAAGTGAAGGTAAAACCGTGGAGTTTTCACCTCACTAAGTTGAAATCAAGGATTTAAAAATATTAAGCATGTCTTAGCATCTAGAATTGTTGATGATATTATCGGGCTGTACAAATTTGACAACTTTGGGTCATCATATTTTCCATCAAATTTTGTCACTCATAGCAATGACTTGCACAAAATTTGACATGAGCGATTTGATCATCTAAATTATCACACATTACAACAACTATGTAATCAAAATATGGTGACTGGTCTTCCTCTTGTTTCTTGCAGAGATGGTGTTTGTGTTGTTTGTGTCGTCGACAAACATCATCAATATATTTTTGAAAAACATGCCTCTTAGCATGCCTTGGCCCCTTTGTAGCTTGTTCATATTTATTTGTGTGGTCCACTTTATTCTCCTTATTTCTATGGGTGCAAGTACTTCTTAACTTTCATTTATGATTTCTCTAGACACACTTGGGTTTACTTATTAAAACTTAAGAGTGAAGTTTTTGGCATGTTTTTGGATGACAAGGATCTTGTAGAAAAACAATATGGATATCAACTTCAAAGGTTAGGAACATATAATGGAGGTGAATATGTGAACAAAAAATTCACAACCTATTGCACTACACAGGGCATTCAAATGAAACATATTGTTCCATATACACCACAACAAAATGGTATTGTTGAGAGAAAGAATCACACATTAAAATAAATTACTAATTTTATGATCCAGTCTAAGGGATTAAGTCTTCATTATTAGGTAGAAGCCATAAGCTATGCAAATTACATAGTAAACCACACTCCCACAAAGGATTTAAAAAATATAACACTGAAATAAGTATGGACTAAAATTAAACCAAATGCAAGCCACTTTCATGTATTTGGTAGTGAAGCATGAAATCACATTCCTTATGAAGAAAGGAAAGCATTGCAACCTAAAAGTGAGAAAGGCATTTTTGTTGGATATTTTTAAAATTTCAAAGGTTACCGACTTCTTCAACCTCATTCCAATGAAATCCCTATTAGAAGAGATGTTAAATTTGATGAAAATCTCTTCACTTGTGAGCCATATTACGTGTTTGTGCCATCTTTGACCTGTAAGCCATCTTCAACATTTGTGCCATATTTTGTTCCTATTTTGGTTTCTTATTCAAATGATGACAATGAAGATGAAAATCCACGTCCATCTTCTCACCTTCCTCCATATGAGTCCATTGAACATGAACCTACACCAACACCACCACTTCTTAGATGCATTCGTTCAACACGAGAAGCAACTAGTGATCTTGTTAGTGATCTGTCAGATCAACATCAAATATGTTCACAGTTATAGCGAGCCTCCTCTCTTTTATATCAAATTTCAGAGGGTCGTGATCCATACACATTTGCAGAAGCTTCATGCCATCCATATTGGGACACAACACTGAATGAAGAATATCGTTCTTTAATGGAAAATGATACTTCAGATCTGGTACCTCTTCTGAAGGGAAGAAAACTTGTCATATGTAAATGGGTTTATTCAACTAAGAATGCGTCAGATGGAAGTGTTGAAATACATAAGGCTTGATTAGCTACTAAAGGATTCTCTCAAGTTGAAGGAATTGACTGTAGAAATTTCAATACAATTAATGTATTTTCTGTGATTCTCCTAATCTAACAATCATATGCCACTGTTAAATATAGAATCAATTCTACTAATATTCTTGCAGAAATTTAAACCACGAACACAAAGTGAAATATCAAGAACACATAACACATAAGTTTTTCTAGGAAAGCATAAAGCTAAAAACCCCACTATCTTTATATTATGTATATCATGGATCATGAAACAATCTAATACAAAACTCTAATCCAAGAGCTCTTAGTACAATACAATCGTCTCACATTGTCATACAAAACTCAACAAATACATGTGCCAATTTTTGTGTCCAAACAACCTGCCTTCTTTGCACAATCCCTGCAAATCAAATTCTCACAATGAATTCGAATTGCCTAGTTTGCACATGCTCATGAGCATATCCACTGCATGTGTGATTGCATGAGTGCACTTCACTCAAATGACAACTGATAGCCAAACTGTCCCTTTCACCTGTTATCTCAACTGGGTCTCCACTGAATCTGACATGCATGTAGTTAACCGTGGTGAATCTTCAGTTGCATGTGAGTTCACTGATTTGAATTAATTAATAATTAATTCACTGAACTCTCACTACTGCAAGTTTAGTTACAACTAGTACAACTAAGCTTAACTCACTCAACTACACTTATAATTCTGTTACAACTCCAAATTACTCAGTTATAAATGAGATAATAGATTAATATTTATTGTCCAATTTATTTAAGGGAAAAGTAAATTAGACACATGTTTCTTGTTGACTTTTCAACACTCCCTCTCAACAAGAAAGGGATTATCCTTCACCCCAATCCTGTCTCTATGATATTCGAATTTGCTCCTGGTGAGCGCCTTCGTCAGAATGTCTGCATCCTGATCTTCTGTAGGAATGTATTGAAGCAACACGATCTTCCGCTGCACACAATCTCTGAGATGATGATACCGGATATATATATATATATATATATGCTTAGATATGTTATGAAACACAGGATTAATCGAGAGTTTAATGCAACTTTGATTATGACAATGAATCACTATCGGATCTAAATGAGAACCAAACAAACCAACCAAGATCTTTCTCATCCAGATAGCCTCACATGCAACTTGACTCGCTGCCATGTATTCCGCTTCTGCTGAACTAAGTGCCATGGATCTTTGTTTCCTGCTGTACCAAGAAACAACTGTAGATCCGATACTAAAGATCCCCCTTGATGTGCTCTTTCTGTCCGTTGGGCTGCCCGCCCAATCTGCATCCGTGAAGCCATGCAACTTCACCTCATCCATATGTCTGTACCATAATCCATACTCAGATGTTACCTTCAGATATCTTAGGACATGCTTACCCGCCTTCCAAAAGAGTTTGGTAGGCTTAACCATCGCTTGACTTCGCTGGTTAACCGCATAGCAAATGTCTGGTCTTGTGTTCACTAAATACATTAGCGAACCTACTAACTGTCGATAGACAGTAGCATCCACTACCTCTCCAGAAGTAGCATCCTCTTTCCTCCAGTTTCCTGGAAGAGGAGTATCCATGGGTTTGCATCCCTCCATGTGAAACTTACCCAGTATCTCCCTTGCATACTTGCCTTGAGATACAAAAGGTTCACCATCTCACTGCCATATTTCCAATCCAAGGAAATAATGAAGAAGGCCCAAATCCTTCATCTCGAACTCCTTTGCAAGGTCCTCCTTGCATGAGTGTATCAACTTCTCATCACCAGTCAGTATTAAATCATCAACATAAAGAACAATGATTAAAATCTTACCCTCCACCACAATTCGGTATAGGTTTGCATCTGCTTCACTTTTGGTGAAGCCCAATCCGGTGAAATAGCTGTCTATCCGAGTGTACCAAGCACGAGGTGCTTGATTCAACCCATACACTGCTCTCTTGAGTCTGCACACATGCAAATCTCTATCAAAGGTCTCAAAACCTTCTGGCTATTCAATGTACACTTCTTCCTCAATGATCCCGTTGAGGAACGCAGTTTTTACATCCATCTGATGAATGCGCCAGCCCATCTACGCTGAGAGTGCAAGGATGGATCTTATGGAAGAGTACCTTGCGACAGGTGTAAAGGTATCATCATAATCTATCCCCTCGATCTGTGAGAAGCCCCGGGCCACAAACCTGGCCTTGTATTTCTCCACACTCCCATGAGCATCTTGCTTTACCTTGTAGATCCATCTCGAACCTACCACTGATTTTTCGACCGGTCTTGGGATAATTTCCCATGCACTGTTTTTGACAATGGAGTCATACTCCTCTACCATAGCATCAACCCAAGTGGGGTCCTGCACTGCTTCCTGAAAGAAATATGGTTCATTCACAATACATTTCCTCATGAGAGCCATGTATCCAACAAATCGATCAGGAGACTGTCTCTGTCTGCGTTGTGAAGTAGGGGATCCTACATTCTATGCAACATCTAGTCTCAATCTATCAGCTTCCGTGGTGCGATTTCTTCCATTTATGATGGATAGCTCTACATTAGTGGTTTCATCCACTCCACGAACCTCCTCATGTGGCTGATCCACATCTTGAGACTCATCTTTGGGAACCAAAAGTTCCTCTTCTGCATGCAAGTCTAGCTCCCTCTCAAGCGACAACCGCATGGATTTCCCCTCATCGAATTTTATATCCTGTCGCATAACAACCATCTTACTGTTAGGAAAATACACACGATAATTATGGGGTGTTTCTGTGTACCCCACAAATATCCCAACTTCAGCAGTTGGTTCTAGCTTCTTCCTGGCATCCTTGGTCACATGCACATAAACAAATGAGCCAAAATTTTTAAAATGAGAAACATCAGGTTTCTTACCAGTGAAAGCTTCTTCAGGTGTACTCATGCCAAGTACTCTATGAGGACAACGATTTTGCACATAAACCGTAGTATTGCATGCTTCTGCCCACAAAGGCATTGGTAGGCCTTGATCATGCAACATCACTCGTGCTACACCCACGATCCTTCTGTTCTTTCTCTCTGTGACCCCATTTTGTTGTGGGTTATGAGGCGCTATGAGTTCTCTTTGAATTCCTTCTCTGTTGTATAAGTCTTTGAATTTGCTAGAGATGTATTCTCCACCATTATCACTCCTTAGAGCCTTCACTTGCTTCCCCGACTCTTTCTCCACCAATGCTTTAAACTCACAAAACTTTGAGAATGTTTGATCCTTCTTCTGCATGAATAATATCCATCATTTACGAGAAAATTCATCAACAAAAATAACATAATACCTATGTTTTTCTGTTGAAGCAACCGAGAATGGTCCACACACATCTGTGTGAATTCTCTCCAAGATCACCGAAGCATGGTTCTCCTTTTCATGAAAGGTGGACTTTACATACTTCCCCAGGGTGCACCCCTTGCACTGATCTAACTGAGCAAGTGTTCCCATTGGAAGTCCAGTAGATATTTGCTGCATGATCTTCAAGGCTCCATGATGAAGATGGCCCAATTGCCTGTGCCATAATTCGCCCTCATCCCGGCTCACCATTTTTTCTGCCTTGCCCATCATGGCACCGCAACCATCTACCTCCAACATGTAGAGATTCTTAACTCGAATCCCTATCTTCTTGACTTGAATCGTTGCTTTATGTCACAGGAAATATTTTCCATCACTGAAAACAACGTCATAGCCTTTGTCCTCCAACATTGCGATTGAGACCAAGTTTTTCTTTAGACCTGGAACATGCATAAAATTTTTCAATTGAAATGGTTGACCCGACTCCCTCTGAAAGATAATGGTACCAATACCAATCACACTGTATCATCCATCGTCGCCCATATCTATATGCATTCTAAGATCTTTCTCCTCCAAGTCACTGAAAGACTCTTTATCTCCTGTCATGTGGTAGGAAGCGCCACTATCCAAATACCACACCGATCCCGATGCACTTGAATCCATGCATGCGATCAAAGAGAAGTCAAGTTCAAATTGTGAGACAAGAGCCTCACCAGTTGCAGCTCCAACAACCATCTTGTTCTTCCTCTTCTGTGGACAATTAGTAGAAAGATGCCCATGTTCGTGACAGTGAAAACACTTCACTTTGGACAAATCCAACTTCTTGACTTTAGAATCGGATTTTGAATGGAATTTCTTCCCTTTCCCTTTCCTTGCCTTGGTAGTCAAAGCACAATCCTCTTCATCATCACACTTTGATGAAGATCCATCTCTGGTGTTCTGACTGAAATCCTCTTGCACTAGATCCGATCATAGTCGTTCCCAATCTGACAATTTTCCCCTTCCATTGACAGAGTCTTGATAACTATGCCAACTCTTAGGAAGTCCTAGGAGAGCCAATCTCACCAAATCATCAACAATGACTATTATTCCCACACTTCCAAGCTCATCCCGACATTGGAAAAACTTTGTGAGATATTTTGGAATGGTGTTGCCCTTCTCCATCTTGATCTTCCTGATTTTATCTTTGAGCGCCAATTTCCTATGGTCGCTGTTGTTTTGGAACAGATCCGTCAAAACCTTCCACATTGCATGTGGTGTGGTTTTCCCATGGAGACTTGAGACAATGTGGTCTCGTACTCCCTCCAACAGAATCCTCCTCGCCTTTGCCACTTTCTTTTGCCATGCATCAAGATTTGCAGTGTCTGTCACATACGGCTTAGGAACATCTTTGTCAATGTAATCCTTCAAGCCATTGTCTTTGAGTACTGCCTCCATCCTATCCTTCCAAGCAATGTAGTTCGATCTTCCCTCGAGTGCATACTCCAACCTCAAGCCAATGAAAGACATTTCGATCTTGAATCAACTGCCGCACCAAGAAAATCTTGCAAATTCGAATGTTATCCAACCACAAAACTCAACTGTTGCAATTCCTCTTGCCCTGGGAGGTTCGCACCCCACCTGAGAGCAACCTGAGGGAATTTCACACTCTACTAGTGTCTACCTTGCGAACTCTTGGATGAAGTTCTCACCCTACCAGTGTATTGCCTACAAAAATCACAAGGAAGTTCGCACTGTAATGCACTGTGGGGTGAGGGAAGTTCGCACCTCTCCTTCAAGGAGTCTGCGAGAATCTTGATGAAGTTCACACCTCTCCTTTGAGTAGGGTGCGAGAATTTCTTCTCCTAGAAATGTGCGTAGTTTCCAATACTTGTTAGAAAAACAGGACCGTGGAGCAATAAAATAAAACAAATGTAGAAACAAAACACATAAGATACACAATACAAGAGAGACACAGATTTACATGGTTCACCTAGTGTGGGCTACGTCCACCAGAGAAATTGCCAGGTCCTTTCTTTATTATTATCCAGCAAAATGAAGGGATACAACCTACAACAAAACCCGCTGTAACTTCCTCTTCTTTCTCTCACAGTATCCTCTCTCAGAATACAATATTCACCATCCACCATAGCCGCGATACATTTCCCTCATAAAAGAGGGTTGCCTTCTAGGGAAAAAAAACCCTAACATAATCTCTACCGTTAGATCTGTGACCTTATAATGAATGGTCCAGATTTAAAATGAAATTACAATATAGTTTTAGAAGGCAATTTTTGCTTCGGGGGCTTCGCCCCTGAACCCCCATCAGGGGACGCTTCCCCCGAACCCCCGCTTTCCCCCAGACCCCTCAGCCAGGGGGATAGCCCCCCCGGACCCCGCAGAGGGGGTATCCCCCCTCTGCACTCCCCCGCGTGGAAGAGTGTACATACTTATGGGGTGTAAATACTTCATGGGGTATAAACACGGCTGAAAGCAATGACCTATGAATCAAGAAGATAATCAGGCTCCACAACCAACAGTACTAAGGTTCGCACCCTGCCAGAGACGGGACCTGCGAAAATACTATTATTGTCGCACCTCACTTTCGTGGCTCTGTGGCTCTGATACCATGTAGAAATTTCAATACAATTAATGTATTTCCTGCGATTCTCCTGATCTAACAATTATATGCCACTGTTAAATATAGAATCGCTTCTACTAATATTCTTGCGGAAATTTAAACCACGAACACAAAGTGAAATATCAAGAACACATAACACAAAAGTATTTCCGGGAAATCATAAAGCTAAAAACCCCACTATCTTTATATTATTTATATCATGGATCATGAAACAATCTCATAAAAAAATCTAATCCAAGAGCTCTCAGTACAATACAATCATCTCACACTGTCATACAAAACTCAGCAAATACATGTGCCAATTTCTGTGTCCAGACAACTTGCCTCCTCTGCACAATCAAATCGAATTCTCACAATGAATTCGAATTGCTTAGTTTGCACATGCTCATGAGCATATCCACTGCATGTGTGATTGCATGAGTGCACTTCACTCAAATGAAAACTGATAGCCAAACTGTCCCTTTCACCTGTTATCTCAACTGGGTCTCCACTGGATCTAAAATGCATGTAGTTAACCATGGTGAATCTTCAGTTGCATGTGAGTTCACTGATTTGAATTAATTAATAATTAATTCACTGAACTCTCACTAGTGCAAGTTTAGTTACAACTAGTACAACTAAGCTTAACTCACTCAATTACACTTATAATTCTATTACAACTCCAAATCACTCAGTTATAAATGAGATAATAGATTAATATTTATTGTCCAATTTATTTAAGGGAAAAGTAAATTAGACACATGTTTCTTGTTGACTTTTCAACATTGACTACAATGAAACCTTTTCTCTCGTAGCCAAAATGAATTCCATCCACCTTGTTCTAGCCCTTACTTCCTCACATAAATGGGAGGTCCATCAAATGGATGTTAAATCTATATTTTTGCATGGGGATTTGCAAGAATAAACATACATAGAACACCCTCATGGTTATGTTCAAAATGACTCTGTCCTAGTTTTTTTCCTCAATAAATATCTCTATGGTCTTAAAGAATCTCCTCGAATTTGGTATGTTAAAATGGATATATTTCTTCTCGACTCTAGCTTTCCTAAATGTCATTCTAACCTTAATGTCTACACCAAGAAAGTAGGAATCCATATCATAATACTTGTTCTTTATGTTGATGACCTTATCCTCACTAGTAGTGACCCTAAAATTTCAACCCATGTGAAATCCAACCTCAAAAATAAATTTGAAATGGCATACTTAGGCTATTTTCATGATTTTCTTGGCCTCTAAGTATTGCAATCTAACAAAGATATTTCCCTTTCCTAGTCTAAGTATGCATGCGACCTTCTTCACCACTTTCACATCGAATATTCTAAACTGGCCCCTCCTTCCTTCCAGTATGGAGTTAAACTTGTTGCCACTTGTACTACTCCCAAAGTTGATGTCACTTTGTAGCATCAGTTATTTGGTAGCCTTTTATGTTTGACTCATACCCATCCTGATATTTCTGTTGTTGCTGGTCTTGTTTCCCGGTATATGCAAACACCCTATGAGATCCATTAGAAAGTGACAAAAAAATACTTCGATATATATGGGGTACACTTAAGTTTGTGATACATTACAGTTTAGGGGGAATCTTTTCTTGGTTGGTTTCACTAATTCAGATTGCACTAGAGACCTTGATGACTAAAAGTCTACTGCATGTTATGTTTTTCAGCCTTGGTTTCATACCTATCACTTGGACTTGTAAGAAACACCACACTATTTCTCTTTCTTTAGTGGAAGCAGAATATCAAGCAGTGTTTAATGCAAGTCTAGAAGCCTTATGGATTTGACAGATCCTTTCACAGTTTGGATTCCAACAGCCGCATTCGACCACCCTCTGGTGCGACTATCAGAGTGTCATCAATCTCACCAAATATCCAGTTCAACATCAACACAACAAACACATTTAGTTAGACATGCACTTCATTAGAAATCTCATTCATGATCAATTATTGAAGTTCTCTTCTTCCTTATAGAATATCAAGTTAGAGACATTTTCACAAAGTCCCTTACAGAAACAAAGTTTTCCAAACTTTGATCTATGTTAGGAGTTCAAGAAGTTTTCATTAAGGGGGGATATGATCTAATTCCTCCTTACTTCTTCTTTTGTGTCACCTTTGTAAATTATTCAATCCTATCCCAAGTTGTTCTTAATGGGGGATGTTAGGATATTTTGACACTTAGGAGTTATTTAAGATCAACTTGGTCTAATGTGTCTTCTGGTAAAAGTGTGTTTCTTGTGTTTTTTTAGTATGCATCAATATGCATTTGTAGCTATGTAATTTGACAGTCATGATATGTTCTAGACATAGAGTGATAAGATGGATCATATTATTCTATATATTAATGGATACATTGATCCACAACTTAACATCCAATTGGTCCATGATCTCTATTTAAAGAACATGGAGGGTCATTTGTGGATGATCGATTGTGAGAAACTCTCTTGTAAAATATTTTTCTTTTGCATTAACATATTGCCTCAAGTGGCCATGTTCGTTGGGGCCATGGAATGTTTCCTTGTTTGAAGGTTTTAACCACATAAAAACATCGATGTATTGATCTTTGATCTGATTGTGTGAATGGTTACTGAAGGTGTTCGTCTTGTGTGGAAATACCTTGTTTTCTCAAACATCTATTACTCAAAATCATGCATACAGAAAGAATGAGACTAATATAAGAGAAAAATATAGGACCAATGTGATAGATCCCTATGAGGAAAATCCATTTGAACGTTATTACAATATAGGGGTGTGATCTCTCTCAATATTCTAGTAGCATAATGAAACCAAAACTTCCAATCCTTTATGTTGTTATCATATTCTCTTTTTATAAACTGTTTCCTTGAATCATGTGCTAGTTGATCCAAAAATATTAGGGGATTGGTTGGTATATACTAATCCCTTAAACAATGCTACAAAACTAGGGAGGCCATGATGGGGGGAAACTAAAAACAATTACCCTTGTATTTCTACCCCTTCTTGGATTTAGAAATATTTTTTATTATTTCATTGGTGGTCCCATCTCTTCTGATGTGATGGTGGAAAAGCTTGGCATCCATAATGGTATTGGATACCTAGGAAAAACCTATGCTAGGGGAGGTATATTCTGTAGTACTTCCTATCAAGTTTTCCCTCTCACACAGTTATGGGCAATGTGCATTTTTTACCATGTGTTTTCTTGAATGTTCTTCCCATCGTTAAGGAATCGAAATGATTTATCTATCTCTTTCTTCTTTGATTAGTTGACTAGAGGTGGTTAGAACTGTTTTTTTATTATTGCATTGGTGGTCCCATCTCTTCTGATGTGATGGTGAAAAATCTTGGCATTCATCATGGTATTGGATACCTAGGAAAATCCTATGCCATGGGAGGTATATTCTGTAGTACTTCCTATCAAGTTGTCCCTCTCACACAGATATGGGAAATGCACATTTTTTACCATGTATTTTCTTGAATGTTCTTCCCATCGTTCAAGAATCAAAATTATTTACCTATCTCTTTCTTCTTTGAGTAGTTGACTAGAGATACGAAGCAGATCATATGGATGGGAATGGTCCACATTGTCACTATAGGTTGAAGCTGCCATATGATGTTCATTCTCTAAGGGTATGATTCCATTGTCTTTTATTATGTATTCCTTGGTCTTTACCACCCGTAGTAATTCAACATATATTTTAGGGGGGTGCAAGAAAAATTTCTCATCCCTAGGAGAAGGTAGGCCATATCTCATCATCCATGATATATCATCTGTGAAACCTTCGATGGTGCTCTAAAAAAATACAATATGTTTTTTGGTAGCATTCCAATTTATAAACTTTCTACTATAGGTGCCATCATCTATGGAAATATATGATCTATATTTAACCCCTAGGAGCTCCATCTCTAGATAAGGAACCTTAATGATAACTTTGTCGATGAAAAAACCGACGTGATCTTTGTGCTCCACATCAACCTAGACCTCATCTAAATATTTTATTTCTTGTGGATAGAGGTTATCAAACTTAATGAAGTAGCACAAATTCTCTCTAATTTCATGCACATATTAAAAAATGTTTCCTCTAACATGAAATAAAAATAGCTCAAAAGAATTTACCAAGTTTTCAAAGGCCGAAAATAATGCTTAGGGGTACATCAAACTCCCTAGTACAAAAAAAACTGAACTCTTGTTCATGAGATTGGTAGAATTTTCATGTAATGGCATCCTAAATCAGTCCAACACTTCTTCTAAAATACACGTGGTATCTTCCATTCCTTTCCCTTCCCATCAAACTAGGCATTCTTTAGTTAAATCTTATTTTTCTCTTGCAACTCTCTCTTCAATTATCTCTATAATTTTGTCTCTTTCTCCTTTAAACATAATTTTCTCCTTCCATCCAATGTTTGGATCATCTCCATTGGTATCACCTCATTTTAATCATACAATTCTACCATGTTGAGTGCTGGTGAGATATCCAGGCCTTCCGACAATTCCAACACATAGGCATATCTATTTTTTTTTTCAAGATTTGACAAGGTCCTATTTTCTTCACCTTCAATTTGTTATATGTTCCTATTGGGGGGCTCTCCTTGATTAGGTGCACAACACAAAGTCTCCTTCCTCGAATTTCAACATTCTTGTTTTCTTATGATCTCTCTATTTATATCCTTAGATGTGTTGTTGTAGCCATTTGTTTACTTGTTCATGTACTTCCTGCATATGCTTTGAAAATGACTCGTCATCTATAGTTGATCTCTTGCTTGCTTTAGGAAAGATTTCCAAATATGACACTCCTATTAGGGATCTTCCATTCACAATTTGGAAATTTTCCCTTCCCATCAATATGATCACTAAATTTTTATATGAAAAGTCTTCTTGTATTGACACCACATCCCATTTTCTCAGTTTCTTTCCTACCGACCATCTTAATAGATTTCCAAGACTCGTGTTCAATACCTCAATTTTCCATTTTTTTTGAAAATGATCTGTAGAAATGAATTGCAATATCATATTGGTATATTTCCAAAAGGCCCTCTAGAAGTGAAAAATGAACTTGATGTATCTAGCTAAGGTTATGCTTCTTGGGAAACCATGAAAACATATTTCTCTAAATAATAAAACAACTATGTTCATTGCATCAATAGTTTTCTTGAGTGGAATTAAATGAGCTAGTTTAGAGGATATATCTACCAATATGAAGATAAAATCATCACCTCTCTATGTTCTTGGAAATCCCAACACAAAGTCAATGTTAATGTCTTCCCACAACTCTTCTGGTACTGGGAATTGCTTGTACAATCCAATGTTTTGACTTTTATCCTTTGCATGCTAACAAATTCTGCAACTTTTGATCCAATGCTTCATATCCTTGGAAATCCTTACTAATAATATCCCTCTTGAACCAAAGCTTGGGTCTTATCCATTTTGAAAAGGCAACTTACACCACTATTATGTAGCTCTCTCATGAGGTTGTCCCTCATTGATCCCATTGGGATGAAATTTTTTTGATTTTTTAAAAACAAAATTTTCTTCAATGAAGAAATCCAAGTATGGGGTTCAAACTTCACTCCATGTTTCTTTGTCGGATTTCAATAATTCAACAAAATCTACATTTTCCTCATATACATTATTCATTTATTCCATCCCTTCCATCTACACAATCATGGTACTCAACAAAATTGTCCTTTTGCTATAGAATTAACAATTCTATTTGATCTCTCATATCTATGTTTCAACAAGCAATGAGTAAATACAGGGACTAATCCCATTCCATGTTCCTTTAATTCAATTTTACTTAATTTTTTATGTACTACAATGCTGGATGATCCATATACAAAACAAATTTCTTATGCAACAAGTAGTGCCTCCACTTCATCAATACATGTATAACAAATAAACTTCACAACTATCATACATCGAGTACTTATTCTTTGCGTCATTTAGCTTCTCAATGAAGAATACAATGGGCTTACCTTCCGAGCTAAGCATTGCTCCAATCAATTTTCTACTAGAATCACAAACCACTTGGAACATTGGTGAAATATGACAAACCTAACACTAGCTTCTCAGTCACATGCTTCTTCAACAAATCAAAACCTTGTTTTGTTGTTTTACATTCAATTGGAATTTTCCTTTCCTCATGCATATTGTTAGCGATGCACAATTACCACTAAAGTTTTGAATAAAATTCTTATAGAAGCTTTGAGAAACTATGAAACATTATTACCTCGAATATGATCTTCAGAGTAGGCCATTCCATAATGGCTCTCACCTTCTCTCGATCCATCATTAATCCATATTATATCATGAATCACAAGTACATTTGTTCTTCCTTCATGAAATAACACTTTTTTAGATTTAGAAGTAGTTTATCCTTCCTCCTTTGCTCCAACACTTGCCTCAAATTAATTATGTTCTCTTTTGTTCTATTGAACACCAATATATCATCCAAATATACCACCACAAACTTTCCCAATTGAGGTTTCAACACTTCATTCTTCAACCTCATGAAAATACAGGGTGTATATTTTAACCTTGTACAATTAATTACTGCAAATAGATTCTTAATAAAAAGAAAAAAGATACAATGGCACACACACACATTACACAAATATTTTTACCTTGGAAGCCCAAATCGGGAAAACCAAAAACCTGTTTAGAGCCAAACCTCTAATCTTCTTTATTCATAATCTTCATTGTTTACAATAAAATATACATATAGGATCCCACGACATCCAAACCTATAATCCATTGAACCATATTATTCAACAACCCTAACTCCTTAACTAGAAGTAGAAAACCATCAAAAAAAATGTGTGCCGAAAAACCGCTAAAAACTGATGCAAAAAACTGTCAAAAATGGAACAATTTTTTTTTCTTGGGGGCTCCCACTCTCGAACCCTCACAAACCTTCCAGCTGGGGGGTGAAAATCACCCCCCAGACCCCCTTTTCTCCCATATCAGTGTACAATATATGGGATCAATTTTGCAAAGAATATACCACATACCTAACATTATCCCACTTTTTTCTTTTTCTTTTTATACATGGGGTTACATGATTACATAGTCAACAATCCAGGGCAAAAATTCCCATAGATCCTCTAAACCAAGATAACTTCTCAGTGCTAACATATTTTGTTAATGAATCTACAACATTCTTCAAAGTGTCCACCTTCATCACCAACACCTTTTTTTCTTCAACCATGTCTCTCACAAAGTGATACTGAAAATCAATATGCTTTGTCTTTGAATGATAAGCCAGGCTCTTCTCTAGGAAGATTGCACTCCGACTGTCACAATATATCCTTACATCTTGTTGTACCAACCCAATACTTGAACACAATCTATGTAACTATACTGCTTCCTTGCTTGCATGAGTGGTTTCCATGTATACAACTTCTATAGATGAGAGTGCCACTACAGACTGTCTTTTGCTTGAATCCAACTGATTTATTCTCCAAAAAGGTTAAACACATACCCACTTGTAGATATTCTATGATCTATATATCCAACCCAGTCTCCATCCACAAAGACATGTCCTTCCAACACTCTGTCCAATACTAGTCTTCCTTGGTGATACAACCCATAACTAATAGTGCCACACAAATACTTGAAAACCCTCTTTACTATTGTCCAATGCTCCTTCCATGGTTTTGATATATACATGCTCAAAACTCCCACTGCATGTATAATGTTCAGTCTAGTATAGACCATTACATACATCAAACTTCCAACCACACTCACATATGGACCATGAGACATGTCCCCTTCCTCTTCATGTGTCTTGGGACACTGATCCACATACAATTTTACACCAACAGGGATAGGAACCTTGACTAGTTTACATTCCTTCATATTAAACCTATGCAATATTGTATCGACAAATTTCCTCTAATTTAAAAAGAGTTTCCTGTCTGCCCGATCTCTTTTAATTTCCATGCCCAAAATGAAATTTGCAGCACCAAGATCCTTTGTGTCAAATTTAGAGGATAACTGAGTTTTCACATCTTGGATAATCTCCTTGTTGTTTCATATCAACAACATATCATCCACATACAAGACCAAATAAATAAGATGATCATCAATTAATCTGAAATACAAATAGTGATCCACTTTGCTCCGTGTGAAGCCAAGTCCCAACATATAAGTATCAATTTTTTTATACCACATCCTTGGTGATTGATTTAACCCATAAAGGAACTTTTTCATCTTGGATACCAACTCCTTCTTTCCCTTCACAACAAATCCTTTTGGCTGCTTCATGTCGATTTCTTCTTCCAAATCCCCATGTAGGAATGTTGTCTTCACATCCATCTATTTTACTTCAAAATCAAATGCAACAACAACATATAAGAGAAATATAATAGAAGTTAACTTTGCAACAGGAGAAAAAATCTCACCAAAGTCAATTCCATCTACGTGGGAATAACATTTTGCTACTAATCGAGCTTTGTATTTCTCCAATTTTCCTTCTCCATTCAACTTCTTCTTAAACACCCATTTTCTACAAATGGGCTTTATTCTAGCCAACAAATCCACTATATCCCAAGCCTCATTCTTGTCTAAGGCTACCATTTCTTCAGCCATGGCATTTTCCAGAGTTTTCCATCCTCTGAATCCACTGCCTCCCTAACAATTTTGGGATCATCGTCGATAATAAACAAATAAAAATTTGAATGGAAATTATGTGGACTATACCTTTCCAATTTCCTTCGTTCTCGAATCAATATCCTCAATACTAGAGTATGCAGATCTTCTTCTTCTTATTCATGTTCTTCTGTAGAGTCTAATTCATTATCCTTAAACTCAATCTCTATTTTATGTGGTTCTTCCTTCCTTGGTATAACTTCCTATTTGACAACAACTTTTATTTATCTAAATACCACATCTCGGCGATACACGACCTTTTTAGTTTCTGGGTTCCAAAGCTTATATCCTTTTAGACCATATGTATACCCAATAAATATACACTTTTCAACTTTTTTATCTAGCTTACTACTTTGGAATGTGAACATAGGCATCACAGCTAAATACCCTGAGATGTGTGAGAGAGGGTTTCTTAATAGTCCATACATCATCTTGAGTCTTTTCATCCAGTGCTAATGAGGGTGATCGACTGACCAGGTAACATGCAATACCCACTGCCTCTACCCATAATTCTTGTCCTAACTAGACACCACTGAGCATCCACCTTGATTTTTCCATCAGTGTCATATTCATCCTTTCTGAAACTCCATTATGCTAAGGTGTATATGGAGTAGTATTATTCTTTGTTGTTATCCCCATTTTGTGTGATAACTAAGGAGACGATGTCTTGAGGCCCTCAGGTTGGAGATATGGAGTGCCAAGAGACCACATGACTAGAAGTGTCCACTTGCACATATGGAAGCCCTCTCTATCACCACATTCTGATCCATTGTTAGTGCATCCACAAAACCATCTATCTTCTAGAAGGCAGATGGATCTTTCTCCATGTGGTACAAGTCAGGTATTGTGGAAGGTAATCACCCTAATATTTGAGGCATTTAAACATGTTGTATTTAAACTACTTTTGATTATAGAATGCCTGCGTGGGAATTATGTTTTTGACCATGTTTCACCTTGGTGAGTGTCATATATTTCCTATTAAGTGGCCAACCTTTGGGGAAGGTTTGTGACTGGGGGATCCTTAAGGGGTTGTCATACAATTACCGACCATACTTACCACTTTCTGCTAATTACATTCCCATCATATTTCCCTCTTCTAGGCCCTTTGACTTTAGTGACCCAAGAAGGGAATGTACCTCATTTCATGGGAAGGAGGGGCTGAAGGCCCAGAGGGATTGTTGTTGGATAAAAATATAAAATCCTAAATATAGACCTTCTAGATGCTTCACCCATGGATCCCCAAGAAAGAAATGAAACACTTATCTATAAGAAATGGGGGACCTACAAAAATGATAGTGAATTCTCAAGGGGTTAGTTGGAGGATGGGAGGTCTCATCACGAGCCGACCTATCATGATCATGGGTATTTAGTGTTATTAAATTACCATCATCTGATCACCAAGCCAGGGTAGCGGTTCTTAGTTACACAACTGAGAGAAAGGGGGTCTCATCACGAGCCAACCTTCTCATTTATGCGAGGTATTTTTGAATGACACTATTTTTATCTAGACACCAAGCCAGGACAATGGAATTCAACTTGTTCCTTAAAACATGAAAGAAATATAAAGAGAAAGTAAGAGCTAAGAAGTAAGAACGAAAAGAAGATGGGCTTGGAAAAACTACATCACAAACGAATGTGCCACATACCCTCTACAAATGCACCCATAAATGAGATAATACGAGCCCTTATATGTCATGAAACTCATTGAACTATGAAGTCTAAACCCCTTCCACCTCATCATCCACTACATAACCTCGAAATGCAATCTTTTGGAGCATCCCCTACTTGAGGATTTTGGTCTACCCAATAGGACCTTTATGACACCCGTCCCATACTTAAACTTGGTCAATTGTATAGTGTTTTTAAGCATTTGTTTAATTTGATGAGGTAGTTTGATGCACATGTTTAGGTTCCTTTCTTATTAGATGTGGTTTACACTTGTCATGATATCTTTTACTTAAGATATTTGGAGGATGTACCCTTTTGTTTTGTAGGACCTTGCTTGGTGGCCAGTTTTGGGAGAACAATCCTAGCTTGGTATTCCATGGGGAAAGGAGCCCACAGGTTGGATGTTTTAGGCCCTCACATTGGATCACAAAGATATGCCTTTAGAGGCTTACTTGACATCATGGGAGATCTTATACAACCCCTAGTACCCTAACGACTTTCTTAGGAGAGGCAAAACGTCATCTTTTGAGGATTGACGTCATGCTTGAGGGGGTTTGATGGTGATGGAGTTATTTCACATTGAAACTTGGCATATTTTGACCGAAGGATGCATTTATTGAACCTATCACATGATGAGGAGGCTCAAGGAGCCCCAACGACCTCCATTATCTTCTTCAATGACTTGCTCAAAGTGCCAAAATGTCTCGTAAAGGGATGACATCATATTCTTTTTAGGGTTTCTAATGTGTTAAAGTGAATTTTAAATGAATTATTTGGTTAAAGGGGTAAGATAAGGGTTTTTGACTCCTTATATTATGTTTTACCCTTTGAATGTGGACAAACTATGTGTTAGAACTTTTGTATAAATAGAGATCAAGTGAATCTCTTTTCATAACATAGCTCTCCCTTGTGGAGAAGGATAATTGGCTGAAATTGGCACCCTATTTGGGAATTTATCATTGTCTATTGGTTTATACTCTCTTTTAATGGTTTTAATTTGGCTATGGGATGGATGGATGATGCACTATCTCTAGTGGAGGACTATTTCTTCATTTATGGTGGATTTGTTTGGTTAAAAAGAGGTTTATCTTGTTAATGTTTGGACTATGTAAGGAATCTATGTTTCTATTGCTTCTTTTCTTGTTTTCAAGGTTAATTTGATCAATATTTTTGGGATTATAAGTGCATACGAACCCACTAAGACCATTGTAATTGTCTTGAAATACTTTATTGCATAAGGAAATACTAGTAGGAGTAAAAGGGTTTACACCCTCCTAGGGTTTTTCCTAGCTAGCTTAGCATGCCTTGGGGAGTAAAAAGGCTTACACCCCCAAGGAAGTAGCTCACCTAGATATTTAATTTTGAGAATCCACAACCCAATAGTTAAAGGCACTAATATTCTTTGCATTAGAGAAATAAAATCATTGCATTGGGATACGTGAAATCACAAGATTTTGAGATTGTCTAAATTGGAATCTATTCTATGTGCTCTAAGCTTGCTAAGGCCACAAGGGAGTTTTGATTGGTTAAGGATGTCTTATTGTTGTTATAAAATTTATTATACAGCCATTAGGGCTGCAACAAACTCATTTAACTTCTTTCGCTTACTCACTATTCATCCGTAAAAAATTGCTAAGAGGCTGCCATAATAGTCTAGTAATCATTGTGCATCTTTTGGGTGGTTTACTTGTGATTTTTGGTGGTTGAATATTGTTGTTGTAGAAATTTTTTTCTACAACCATAAGGATGCTACAATAATTGTCTGAAAACACTATCTAGCATCCCTCTTTTACTGTCAAAGTTTGTGCTTGAATATTGGAAAGTTATCTATTGGTTTAGTGCTTCATTGTCCAATAATTATTTGACAATTTCGATGGTTAATTCTACAGTAACTAGCTATTTCTCTTGCTGATATATATTTATTTTTACTACTACAATTAGGGAAAAAAATCTTAAGTTGCTGGTCCATCTAACATATACTGTGTATAGTTATTTTTTCTTGTGTCTTGTGTAGGTACAAAAACTCTCAGCAAGTACCCAAGGGCTTGGAAACCTTAAACCTCTCCCAAGACTTATTATCAAGCCTTGTTCCATATAATAGCTTGACCTGTAGGGGATTCCATTCATACATATCACTTTCCTTCTCATTTCCCCTAGGGTCACTGAGATTCCCCCCTTGAGGTGATTCTATCATCTATAAATTGACGGGAACACCTATCTAAGGTGACAATGGGTAGGTTCTCTCTTATTTGTCACAATTTGGTGGCTGGGTTAGGATTTTCCCATCCTACAACTTGTGCGATAACATTTTTTCATCATTTCCGAGGAGGATTTTGAATCCTCTTTTGAACCCTAATGACACTTTCGGAAGTTTTAACCCCAAAGCCTTTACCCTTAACTTGCCTGGTGACTCCATTGAAAAAATTACCTTTTCTACCCTTGATGAGATATTCTTAAATCTCATCTAGTGACTCCACCCTCCAAGAACCCACATTTCCCCTTTTTCCCCTTTCATTATATGATGAGCCTTGTTCTCATATGGTGACTCCATTGAGGTATTACCCTAAGTAATGGAACCATGGCTTCACGATACTTACCAGGGGAATTCCATAATGTGTAATCTTCCATTGATGTTTAGAATATCCTTGCATATCCAAATCATTCCCTTATATGGTGGAGGGAAAGTTTCCCTAAATTTAATGGTGATCCAGCTCTAGAAGTCACCCATGTCGTCAATTATATGAAGTATTCTTCAAGCCTAAATGTGCTACATGAGGATGTGTTGATGACTTTTTTTTTATCTTCACTGGAATCATGTCAAAGGAATTGGCTTGCACACTCATGTAATCTGAAGATCATCCCATCTTCTACTAGGCTCATTGAAGAATTTCTCAAGCATTATCATCCAACCACCTAGAATTTGCAAAATACTTTCGAAGAGCTCAAACACGCTCTTTGCAGAGAAGGTTTTCCAGCGGATGATGAGACACTAGAAGAAGAAACGCTTGAATAAATTTACCAAGAAGATTTTGATGAAGTTTATCATGTTTTATATCCATACGACACATTTGATGAAGATGAAGTGCTTATATATTCCCTTCCACTTGATGAAAATATCCAGGCCTTTGCTCCTCTTGCACATCAAGAAGTGAACATGATGAGTCGTGACCCTTTTGAATAACTTGATTATGCTTTATTCCATGACTGTGGAAGTGAATAAGTATTAGAGGATCCCTCAGATATGACAAATCCTTTTCAAAAAAGGAAAACAAAGCACTTTGCAGTAAGGATAAAGTCGCGTGTAATGAAGAGGCGATGGAAGAGCGTGACCATGAAGAGAAAAAATAATCCTGATGAAGCACAACATGTTGAAGCATCATTATATTTTCTCCCTCTTGATGAGGTTGAGGTTTTCCAACCATGCTCTCGTCTTGTTCACGAAGTTTAATAAGCAACTAGCCTCAGTGATGAGGAATTTGAAGATCTTGTTGAAGCCGCCCCAACCTCTGCTCTTTCTGCACACGAATACAAAGAGATGGTAATTTTCAATCATGCTAATGATATTATGAAAGAACCTTAGGATATGGTTGATGAACATATAGACACTTTCATACAAACAAGAAAAATCATGTGGGATTTTGGTCATCTCATTTTTGATAGAGACCCCATTTACGATATTGAGGGTAGCCCTCAAGGGAAGGGGTTTGAGTTGTCATGTTTAGAGGTCTAGTTTTCATACATGTATGATTCATATGTTTGGCAGCCTGATGATGACATGATTATAGATTTATTCGAGGATGACCGGTCGCAACATTTTCAAGATGATTTTCAATCATCCCTTGGGACTTGTGATGCATATCTTTTTGGGGAAGCATACTTGTTGTATGAGGAATCTCAACGAACTTCATCCCCAATTTTGGAGGATTACCAGGACGTAGCCATCTCAGAGAAATTAGAGGTTCACTCTACAAAGAGAAAGTATTTTCATATTGGGGATTTTTATAGGGATTCACAAATGAAGAGGCCATGTTTTTCTTTCTCTAGATCTGAGCATGTCCCTTACCTCTTTCCTTCTTCTCAGGGAAATCAAGAGGTATTCCTGGGATCTCTCATATTTTCTTGGTATTCAAGAAGCAATGATCATACTAACGCAAATGAAGATGAGCCATCGTCTACACATGGTATCCCTCTTCATAGATGGATTGACCATGCTTGTGGTTACACTTTCTTGCAGGGTCATCAAGCTGATGGTTCCTATTTCCAGTAGGATTTAATCCCTCCCACCCATCTCCATGAGTTTCATTTTACGATTGATTATATATCTATTTATGCTCATGATCGTTTTGTGCTGAACTTATCTATGTTGTTTCATATGATTAAGTACAGGGGGAGATACTTTTATGAGATGATCAACTGGTTGCACTGGTTGTATGAATTCACCTGACATCACCTATCGCATGATCTTTGGGGCCCCAAGGCCCTAGGTAGGTAGGTCATATTGATTTCCTTGCATTTTCATATTGATTGCTCATGTTAGTTTAGATGCATTTCATATTTCATTTTTCTCTACTTGCATATTGACTTCATGCTTGGTTTAGATTTTTTTCAAAAAATGAAAAAATTTTCTTTTCTAGATTAGTTTTCATTTTTGGTTTTGATGTATATGTACGAAGGGTGATAGAACCACCCTATATTTTATGGTTTCTTGTTTCAGTGTAGACACAGGTCTAGTGGGAGATGATGGGATTCTCATGCACTCTACAA
>ML831068.1:21455-31676 GCA_009831015.1 Picea engelmannii | reverse complement strand
AATCAAGAACAAATTTCCCATCCCATTCATCAATGAAATGTTGGATGAACTTCATGATATATATTTTGTTGAATTTTTCATAAGAGATGATATTGTATGTGAATGAATATCTTATTACAATGATGAGTGTTCTATATATAAAGAAAATATGGCGACCATCCATGAAGAGATGTGTCCCTAAATATATTTATACTTTATATTATTTTATACGTATAATATAAATATACTTTATATTATAAATATATTATTACATTAATAATATTATAATGAATAATATTGCTTAGTAATTAATAATATTATTATTAATTATCAATCTAGTAGAATGTCTTTTCGATGTCGCCCAAACATCAACATTTTTCAAAACTTTATTTGAGAACAGGGTACTATCAAATTATAGTAAGATTAGAAGATGTATCCAAGACTTCCTTCCAGACACATGAAGGACACTACAAATTCAATGTGATGCATTTTTGGCTAACTAATTCCCTTTCTACCATCCAAGCAGCTATGATTGAACTATTTCATCCATACTTGAGAAAATATGCGTTAGTCTTCTTTGACGACATCGTCGTGTACAACAAAACATGGAAGGAACATATGAAGCATTTGGGACAAGCATTATCTCTTCTAGAAGAAAATCAATTCTATGCAAAAATATCAAAGTGTACATTTGGCAAGGAGTAAGTAGAGTATCACGGGCACATTATATCCAAATATGGAGTCAAGGTAGATCCAAAGAAAATCAAAGCAATCACAGAATGGTCGAGGCCAAAAATAATATCTAAGCTAAGAGGATTTCTGGGGTTGGTCGGATACCATAGAAGATTCATTAAGAACTATGCTCATTTAACTACCCCCCTAACAAATATCCTAAAGAAAAAATCATTTCAATGGAATGAGGAAGCAGAAACGTGTTTTGAAAATTTAAAGAAAATTGTGTCCACAACCCCCGTGTTAGCAACACTTGACTTTTTGAAACCCTTCGTAATCGAATGTGATGCCTTAGGTTTTGGGATAGGAGCATCCTTGATGCACGATGGACACCCAATAGAATTTGAAAGAAGGAAACTAACAAAAAGGAATTTTTACAATCCACATACAAGGAGGAAATGCTTGTCATCATTCATGCATTAACAAAATGGTGAAAATATCTCTTGGGAAGCAAGTTCTTGATACATAAAGATCATAATAGTATACAATACTTGTTACAACAAAAAACATTGACAACCGAGCAACACAAATGGATAGATAAAATTGCCATATTTGATATGGAGATATTACATAAAAGAGGAAAATATGACATAGTGGTTGATGCTCTCTCATGAAAAGATGAAGAAGCACAAGTTTTTGCAGTATCAATAGCAATTCCCGAATGGTTGAACAAAATCTGAACTAAGTATGCCAAAAACCCAGAGACCTATTCCATAATAAATGATTTAAATCAACACCCCAAGTTTGAATGGAAGAATGACATCTTATGGTATAAAGGAATAATTTATTTAAATACCAATTCAATATTTAAATCCAAGATTCTTCAAGAATCCCATGATTGTCCAACTGCAGGTCACGTCGAATTTTTCAAAACATACTATAATGCTCGTAAATCATTTTTTTTGGAAAGGGATGAATGAAGATATTCGAAAATATGTACCAAAATGTGACCTTTGTCATAGAAACAAGAGTGAAAATGTATTAACCCCTGGGTTACTCCACCCGTTACACATTCCCAACCAAAAATAGGAATAAATTTCAATGGATTTCATTGAAGTGTTGCCCATATTAGAAGGGAAAGATAAAATATTAGTGGTAGTAGACAGACTAACCAAGTATGCACACTTTATTGGAGTAAGGAAAACAGACTCCGCAAAACAAATAGTCGAAGTCTTCTGTAAAAATATTTACAAGTTACATGGGTTCCCCAAAGTCATCGTCAGTGATAGAGACACCAAGTTTAAAGGGAATTTCCAAAGAGAGTTTTGCAAACAAATCGATACCTATCTTAATATGAGCTCATCTTACCATCCTCAAATAGAGGGTCAAACATAAATTGTCAATAAATGCTTAGAAACCTACCTTCGTTGCTTTGTCACCAAAAAGAAAAATGGTTTCAATGGTTGCACCTTGTTGAATGGTGGTATAATTACACATATCACACATCGGCCAAAATGACACCATTCCAAGCTCTTTATGGATATGAACCCCTGACTTCGAAAGAGTTAGCCACAAGTCAAACAAAAGTTGCATCATTAAAAGATCATTTACACGAAAGTCAAAAAACTGTTCAATTACTCAAGGAAAACTTAGCAGTTCCAAGGAACCGAATGAAGCAACAAGATGACCAACACTGAACATAAAGAGAATTTGAATTTGAAGAATGGGTATTTGTAAGACTTCAACCGTATAAACAAATATCTCTTAAACACCAAGGAAAGAATAAGTTGTCTCCAAAGTTTTATGGACCATATCAAATTAACAAGAAAATCAATCGCAAGCTTATGAATTGGAATTACTAGATAAAAGTCATATCCACAACACCAGAGAGAAGAAATTGCGTTCTTGAGTGATCAAGAAGTATCTTATTAAATGAAAAAATATTTTGGAAGAAGACACAGCATGGGAGTCAGAGCACTTTCGCTAGTTACATCCTTCGTTACCATTTCTTTGAGGACAAAGAAAAATTTAAGGAAAGGACAATGTTATATATAAATAATAATAAAATAAGACAATAATAAAATAAAAATAAAAATAAAATAACAATAAATTATAATTATAATTTAAACAATAAATTAAAAGTCACGACTCTCCATAAATTCATATGGGCCATTATANTATATATATTATTATATTATTATTTCCATCATTTGAATCTTATCTCCCTGCATTTACATTCCAGTCACAGGTGACAGCTCTGAGGGAGCTAAGGAGTTAGCTCTGACAGTGAGCTATTGTGACGATTGCAAGAGGCAACAAGTTAGATGGTCTCTGGTTTGAGACATGGAGTAGATTGTTTAGACAAGGAGTTGTGGACTATTGCAACTCAGTGGTGTGGCAGGTTGGGAGTTCTGGTGGATTGGTGGAGAGCCTGGATCACAACGTTATGTTGTGTGGTAGATCGTCAAATCTGTGGATGGATTTTCGGTGACTGGTCATGGTGAGTTATGATGGGTGCAGCTCAGATTATTTGTCACATATGAGATGGATTCAAACAGAAGGTTGATGAGATTGAGATAGAGGATGTATGAGATATTTTATCCAGGAGGATGAGGACATTTTTCGAGACGAGTTGCGATGGTCTAGAGTAGACTAGAATGAGTGTCCAACTACAGCTTGGGATTGTTCAGAAAAGGACACATGATCAGTGGTAGCATGTGTAGAGACAAAGATTTTTTGGTGACTTGGATGATGGGCTTGGGTAGAATTTCATTGGATGTTCGTTACTTGGGGAAGCATGGTGCTTTCCTTGGAGGATTGCATGGTTCTTATCCAGTGAGAGCCATCTATACATGACAGGGGCATAGGATATTTTCATCTATTTCATAGTGTCTGACTCAATTATGTATGAGAAGCTTGGTAGGAGGACCAGGCATGTAGTACAGGGATCTGGAGCAATGGTATTTTGGATGGAGTCAAGGGGTGTGTTGCGAGTGGAAAATGTGTTATGGATCCAAGAGTGTGTTCTTAGCCTCATGGACTAAGGAGTAGTAATATGCAATGTTGTTCTGAGATGAACATGTGTTATTGGATGCTAAGTTGGTCTTCCCAAGTTTTTGGAACCTTTTGTGCATGGGATCTGTGCACGAGAGATGTTGCTAGGGTTTGATAGGATATGAACTGATTGTATCCAAGAGGAGACTCAGTTGGTGTCCAAGGAGGATACATATGGTTTGAGTGTCATGACTAAGGTCACTTTGCTTCACAATATCCACACCTAAGGAGAGAGGGAAGAAGGCAACATGCATCAACAATAGAGGTTGATGAGGTTGCAGATAGGTTCTAGAGGGAGATATTGTTGATCTTCGTCATTTCAGGTACAGTCTTCAGTAAGGGGACTTAGTTGGTGGATAACAGAGCATATTTCCATATGACAGGTGCTAGATATTTGTTTGACACTTTCACAGAGACTAGATCAGACTTGTGTGTAGAGCTTGGCATGAGAGTTAAGCATGCAGTACAAGGATATGGTACAATATCATTCTGATTGGAGTCGGGAGAAGTGTTGAGGGTGTCAAATGTGTTATGGATTCTAGAACTCGACAGGAGTTTCCTCAGTCTCGGAGATTTAGAGGAAGGGGTACCACATATTATTTCGACATGGACTTTTATTGCTTGTTCCCGAATGATCTAGCTTTAGATCAGTGATGGTTCTTGGAGTTAGGCCAAGGGGCCAGTTTATGTGTGTTGCAACCAGCAAGAGTAGAGAGATAGATGAGGAGGAGCAGGTGGCTCCACCAGTGTTGAGGCAGGGGGCCCCACTAGTAGCACAGAGACAGTAGGTGGCTCCACTAGTGGTAAGGCAGGTGGCCCCACCAATAACGCAGATTTGGAGGGAGCAAGTAGCTCCACCAGTGATTGAGCAGGTTCAAAGGGAGCCAAAGTTTAGAGGGAGTCATCCATTAGGATCTAGGGGGGAGGAGTAGCCTCCTAGGAATGTGTAGAGGATAGTGGACATGGAGAAATTAGGTTCAAAGGTTGTGTGGACTCATAGGGAGTCAGGAGACTCAGAGGGAGTCTGACTTTAGAGGGATTCAAGAGGATCAAAGGGAGTATGACTTCAGGGGAAGTCAGGAGGCTCAGACTGAGATTCATTCGCTCAGTGGGAGCCAACCTTTAGGTCCATATGGGAGAGAGGTATCTTCCAATACTGTCAGACAATTTTCATGGGTTGAGGAGGCTAGAAATGAGGTTCAGAGGAAGTAGACTTCTAGGATCATGATGTCTTCCAAGATGAGATCATGTCAGCCAAAAATATTTTCTTCAGTGACAAAGGGAGCATCCAATTAGATGGATTGGAGAGAAACAGTGGTAGAGGATTTAGTACGAGAGACAGAGATATTTCCATGTGATGATGGACAATGGAATGCCTCCCTCACTAAGAGGGAGTGTTTATGCTTTGGTAGCATCGGGAGGCATTCCCACTTGTGGAGTGTGGTGAGAATACCTTCCTCGCTAAGAGGGAGTGTTGATTTTTGTAGCTTCAGGCAGGTATTCTCACATGACCCTAGGTGTTGGACATGTGGGAATCGTTATGGTCATCACATCACACTTTCGTTTTGGTGAAAACCCCATTTGATTTGAGTGGGGGCTTCATGGGTTTGGTGATGGGATTTGTGGTCTTGTGTTGGGGCTTCATACCCAGAAGGAAATACTAATTTGATGTTGACTTGTGGAGGGGCTTCTATGGTGACCCATAAGGATTGTATATAAAGGAGAGAATTCATTGTGGCACTTCACATGATGTAGAGTGTAGAGACACGATGAAGCTAACATAAGTGAGTCTGCACTTGTGCTAGGAGGATTAATGATATCAAAAAAGGGGAATTCGACAAGGTGGAAAATCTATCCCAAGAGAGAGAAGTGAAGAAGGTTGCACTTGTGGAGAAAATGTTTTGTACCATACATGGTTTGTAGGATGATTAAGCATGTATATACACAGGATGCAGATGAACGAATCACGTATAGAGTATACATTGTTTGCATGAGAGAAAACAATGTATGTACGTGGGTTTCCAGTTGGTGAATTGTGTATCTGAAGTTTCTGGGTAGGTACAAATATGTACAGGTTGACAGGTGATGTCAGCAGGCTATATAGGTGGTCTACAGTAGATTTGTGTGTAGAGGATATTTCCATATGTTGTTGAGGTTTGGTGTTCCGATTTGTATAATCATTGGAGAACAAGGTTGTTCTTAGTTTTAGTGATTTTGGAGGACAAGTTTGTTCTCAGTTTTAGTGATTTTGGAGGTCAAGGTTGTCCTCAGATTTTGGTGATATTGTATTCATTGGGAAGGATGGTTTTGTCCTCAGGATTTCTGATGATAACAAGGTTATTGAACAAAATTATTATGTCTCTTGTGTATTGATGATTCATCTCCAATCTTTTTGTTTCTGCTGCATATGTTTTTTAGTCAATAATTTCAGTGTAAAGTTGTTCAGTGATAGTTAGATCATTGGGAAGCAATTTTGAGTTCTGAAATTAGCCACGTAGAGTTGCATGTGAAAATTGACAGATCCAAATCTCCCAGAAAGTTTTTGAAGGTATGTTGGAGATGTGGAAAAGAAGGGCACTACAAGAAGCGATGTAGATCCAAAAGTGTTAAGAGAGGGAAGGGATATGAAGTTGGTCCTTCTCTAGAAGTAAAATCCTCCTTGGAAGGAGGGGATGTGTACTTGGATTATTCAAGCACACATGCAAATCATGAGGCATGGTTTGTTGACTCAGGCAGATCCTTTCATATGACTCCCCATAGGGAGTGGTTCTATGGATATGAAAGGTATTATGGAGGTGATGTGTTCCTAGGTGATGAATCGACAACCAAAATCATAAGACGAGGAAAATTCAAGTTTAATATCATGGATGGGAGGATTAGAACACTCACTGGTGTTCTGTACATTCCAAGTTTGGCTAGAAATTTGATTTCTATAAGAAAAATGGACGATGCAGTGGTAAAAAAAATATTTGATAAAGAAACATGTGTCAGAGAAATTATATGTATAATTTTTCTACATCAAATCACCAACTCGAGGGATTGTAAGCTTTCAGATGCAAGCATAGGAAATGCATGATCAGAGACTATTCTAGCTTAATGTCGATAAACCATGCTTAAACACAAACTACTAGAAATCAACACTAAAGAATGTATCACTAGGTTGTGGGACAACTAATGTTATAAGGGATCTGAGTCACAATCTTTTATACACAGATGTGATGTTCTTGTGATTTTTAGGGAGTAGCTTATTAGTGTATTGAACGTTCAATGATTTTCATGTAGTGAAACTAAGCAATGAATGAAAGGAAAGAAAACAATTTGTTGTAATTTCCACATAGGTGTCTCCATACATTGGGCTAATGATGACAGAGCTACTCTAATGGTACCAATTGCATTCTTGCACTCAGATCAAAGCAAATCATTCCTGCAATTTGAGAGAGAGTTTTGTCTTGTACAACATGATTTTCAATGGAGGACTTTCTCTGTAGAGGATGAATGCATAAAAAACAACTATTGAATTGTATTCTAGGAAATTAAATTTACAACTAAACTAACTAAAAGAAAATGAATATAGCACAACGTATGTTAGAGAATGGGGACATAATATTACCAATTGATTATTGTGGAATGGAATTGGAGATTACAAGTATCCAAGCATGGACTCCACCTCTTTTTTTCGATAATCCTCTCCACCTTCTCTAATTTTGATCCAAGTTTATATAGAACAAAGCAATGGGGTGGATCAAACCAACTTCCCCAATTTCAGAACTGTGCAATTTTAAGAATATCAAATACAATAATAATAATTACAAATTAAGTTGATCATGGTTGAAAGGATGAAGTGTAATATGACACAAGCCATCTCCACAGCATAAAAGAGTTGGGAATAGGTTGATTCAATCTCCTTTTCTAGGCAAACCCAGATTAGAAATTTGCCCATATCTCCTAGATCCTTCACCATTTTGGAAAATAGCTTAACTTTCAGTTGAATGGGTGTGTTATGCACACAAACCATGTCTTATATTTTCCATATTCTTCTTCATCAGATCATAAATCGCATTTAAAGATTGTTGTCTAAAAACTGTTGCTAAATTTGACAAGAATGTTGACAATGAGATGGAGGCTTCCATATATGACCTGGGCGCGAACCAAGGGACACACACCATGATAGAATCTATATATTCAAAACCCTTGTGGCCATTTTCCATTTGGGTGTGCATACATATGCTAACCATGCAATTCAGGTGCAAGAATTGAATACTAGGTACAAGAACTGAACTGTCAAAAACCTTCATCAACAAGATTAATCCAAATCCTTTCTAAATAATTAAAAACAAAGGAAATTATGAATATTAACAACATTTTACTCATCAATATTTTTAGGCACATAATTATGGGTAAATGTGGTAATAGGAATAATAAACGAGTGTGAGGATAAGATAAAAGGAGACCAATTGATGGTGTAAAAGATATCAATTTAGTGAGCCAACAACCTACATGATGATTCTAGGAGAAATGGTCTTGTTGAAGGGAGTTCAAATTGGAACTCTGTATAAGTTGTAGGGAAGGACTATTAGTGATGGGTGTAATAGTTCCACTGTACTTGGTATTGGAGATGAAAAATAAAAAAACTCCTACAGTCTCTGAAGAAAATACTATGTTGTGGCATCCAAGACTGGGGCATATCGAAGAGAAGGGATTTCAAATACTACATGGTAAAGGTATGGTTGAAGGTATGTCTAACCGTTCTATGGGTTTTGATTTCTATGAACATTGTGTATGGGAAGAGGAATCAGGTAAGATTCCCCTCTAATGAAACAAGGAAAGAGAGAATTTTACAGTTGGTGCACAGTGATGTGTTTGGACCTATGTCAATTCCATCACTGAGAAAATTTGTGTACTATGCGTCATTTATAGATGATTTCTCGATGAATACATGGATATATTTCTTCAGGAAGAAATATCAAGTCTTTAACATGTTTAAAGAGTTTAAGGGTCTTGTGGAGAATCAAATAGAGAATAATTTAGGTGTTGAGGACAAATAATGGTGAGGAGTTCTGCGGAAATGAATTTGAAGAATTATGTAAGAAGTGTGGTATAAAAATTGTTATCGCACAAGTTGTAGGTTGGTAAAATCTCTACCAAACCACCAAATGGTGGCAACTAAGAGAGCACCTACCCATTGTCACCTTAGATAGATGTTCCCGTCACTTTAGAGATGATAGAATCACCTCAAGGTGGGAATCTCAATGACCCTGGGGTAAATGAGATGGAAATTGAGATGTATGAATGGAATCCCCTATAGGTCAAGTTACTAGATGGAAGAAGGCTTAAGAATGATTCTTGGGAGAGGTTTAAGGTTTCCAAGCCCTTGGGTACCTACCGAGAGTGTATGTACCTACCCTAGACACAAGAAAAACCAATTTACGCAGTATATGTTATTTGGACCAGCAAGTTAAGCTTGTTGTCCCTAATTGCAGCAGTAAATAGAAATATATATCAGCAAGAGAAATAGCTAGTTACTACAAAATTAACCATCAAAATTGTCAAATAATTGTTAGACAATGAAGCACTAAACCAATAGATAACTTTCCAATATTCAAGCACAAACTTTGACGGTGAAAGAGGGTTTCTAGATAGTGTTTTCAGACAATTATTGTAGCAGACTTATGGTTGTATCAAAAAATTTCTACAGAAACAATATTGAACCACCAAAAATCACAAGTAAACCACCCAAAAGATGCACAATGATTACTAGATTATTATGGCAGCTTCTTAGCAATTTTTTACTGATGAATAGTGAGTAAGAGAAAGAAGTTAAATGAGTTTGTTGCAGCCCTAATGGTTGTAGCATAAATTTTATAACATAAATAGTATATCCTTGACCAATCAAAACTCCCTTGTGGCCTTAGCAAGCTTAGAGCACATAGAATAGATTCCAATTTAGACAATCTCAAAATCTCATGATTTCACGTATCCCAATGCAATGATTTTATTTCTCCAATGTAAAGAAGATTAGTGTCTTTAACTATTGGGTTGTGGAGTCTCAAAATTAAAGAGATAGGTGAGCTACTTCCATGGGGGTGTAAGCCTTTCTACTCCCTAAGGAAAGTTAAGCTAGCTAGGAAAAACCCTAGGAAGATGTAAACCCTTTTACTCCTCCTAGTATTTCCTTATGCAATAAAGTATTTCAATACAATTACAATGGAATTAGTGGGGTTGTATGCACTTATACTTTCCAAAAGATTAATCAAATTAACCTTGAAACCAAGAAAAGAAGAAATAGCAACAAAGATTCCTTACCTAGTCCAAGCCTTAACAAGATAAACCTCTTTTTAACCAAGCAAATCCACCATAAAGCAAGAAATAGTCCTCCACTAGAGATAACGCATCATCCATCCATCCAATAGCCAAAGTAAAACCATTACAGAAGAGTAGAAACCAAGATACAATGAGAAATTCCCAAATAGGGTGCAAATTTCAGCCAAGTATCCTTCTCCACAAGGAAGAGCTATG
>ML831067.1:0-11538 GCA_009831015.1 Picea engelmannii | reverse complement strand
ACGGATATATGAATATATGTGTAATAAAGTATAAAGAGAGACTAACAAAGGATTAGTTGGAGTGGGTACAACTACTCCAACTATCCCTCTATTGTATAAATACCCATAAAGACAGGAATAAAGAGTCGGATGGATATCCTTCCATAAAATATCTCTTCTTTGTTGGGTTGTGTGTTCTTGATGTGCTTCATGATGTAGTCTCTCCTTGAATGCTATGTAATCTAGAAGATTACAACACCAACAACAATGTGGTCCAGACCTGAAAAAACATTGAGAGATAAGAAGATCTACAAATTGCTTGTCGATTGCTTGTCGATTGCTGCTAGTGTGAAAAATATGTGGAGATAAGAAGATCTACAAATTTCTTTTTTATTGTCGCTAGCGTGAAAAAGATGGAGAGATAAGAAGATTTTCAAAATTTGTTGTCAATTGGTGCTAGTAACTAATGGTGGATACTTTTTGATTGTTGCTCGTGAATAGTGGTGGATACTTGTTGATTGCTGCTCACGGAATGTTGATGCTACGCAAAGCTTTTTTTTTAGATTTTTTTTGTTTGTGGGAACATTTATTTTCGATTTCTCGCCCCCCTTTCAGATCCGGGTCACTATAATTGTGCGAAAACGCTACTCTCAGTTTGCAGAATCTTCCCCCTGAAGACCATCGATAGTAGAAAGTCCAACTTTTCAAAACACAGTTGTAGAAATCCTGCAATAGGGTGTGAGATTTGATATCAGAATGGCTATTGTGTCTCCTCTTGCCAAATACAAATGGGTTTTCTTGGGAGATCAGTCTGTGGGGAGGAATACCAACATTATCACTCGAAAAGTTCGACAGTACTTATTAGGATACTATTGGTATTGAATTCTTATTGAAGCCAATGTACCTTGAGGATCAGACAGTTCGATTGAAATTAAGGGATACCGCTGGTCAAGAGCGATCTCAAAGTCTGATTCCTAGTTATATTCACAATTTGTTTGTTGCCATAATTATTCTCGATGTTGCAAACCGACAATCCCCTTTAAGCACTGCATGGTGGGCTGAATAAGTACGTACTGAGTGCGGTGCGGTAGTGATGCAATTATTTTCCTTGTTGGCAACAAAAGAAACCTCGTACATAAGAGGCAAGTTCCTATTGAGGAAGGTGATGCGAAAGCACGAAAGTTTGGGGACATGTTTATTGAAACCAGTGCAAAAGCAGGGCTTAATATCAAGGAATTGTTCTGTCAATTAGGTGTAGTTTGGATGGTTGTGAGCAATGATTGTTATCCTCTCCACCCTTATTCAATTCCCATAATGACATGAATAGAACTCAAAAATGAGTTTGTTGTAATGGCTCAACTCGACTATGGGAAAGATAAAACCAAAGCTGGTTTGTCTTCATGTATTCCAAATGACGTAGACTATGGATTACATGTCTTAGATACTAAAAAATATTGAGAATACACATTGTTGTTGAGTTTTTAATAATGATAGGGTCGCCATAAGTACATTGTGGAAATATTCATGCTCATGGTGAATAATGAGCAGACCAAGCATAGTGAGAATATCTAGACCTAGTCGCCAAAGGATGCCAACCCAATTAAAGAATTGATGAGAAATAACCAATGGAAGTGATGAGATGTTGTTAAGTTGTGTGGTGGACGACCTTGATTTCTCATAATTATTCTGGGCAAATTTTTACTTACAAATTTTCATGCATTGGGGTCTACTTCTTTACTGGTAATTAAGAACCAATGATATGTTGTATAATCCATGAATTCAAAATGTCTAAAAAGTTGTTGGGTTTGTTTAAAGGAAGTAGTGTTACATGAAGGATACTATAGTCCATAGTGGATTCTATAGTTCAATTCGTGTTGAGTTGGGTTTGGGTTTAGTCAATTCCATTATCCACTAGACTCATAGTGAGTTTAGTTGAGTCTAGTCAAGTTAGTCATAGTAGAAAAAAAATAAAAATAAAAATATATATGTTGTTGATTAAATTATCACTCGATTGAGTCAAGTGTACAATTGCGTAAAAAGTGAGTCAAAATAAGGAGGGGGTTAAACATGCATCTTCAAAGGTAGGAGACCCCCTCCACTCATGTAATGTAAGTTGGTGTTTAGCCAATGAGATCAATTCCTCACTAACATAAGTTGATTCCTAGTCAACGACATGAAGTCAAGCCCTATAGTAATTTTTTTTGGTATTTTACTAACAATAAAGTCTTGTCCTAGTTAAATCGATTCAGAGTCCTAGAATTAAGTCATAATGATTCCCCCTTCATGTAATGCAAGATGTAGACTCCGTATATTCTCAAAAAATTGAAGAAGCATGGCCATGAGATTCATAAGCATTAGAGCAGTGAGCATACAAACATTGAGCACTTGATTGAAAGATTCATGATTGATGGAGGGAATTTTTGTAGTAATTTATTGAGCAAATCACTTGCAGACAACATTCATAATGAGCATTGATCGTGATATTTTTGTAGTGGTTGAAGGAATTCAATAAAGAGACATCAGATGATAAACACACACATAAGAGATTAAAAGACAAAATTATGACATAAGAACATTTGTATTGATTGAGCCCCTTGGTAGAAGAGTTGCAGAATAGTCCCTTGGGTCATGACAACAAAAGCAGAGGAATGGTAGAATTGGTTGATATTAATGACCCTCATCAATTCCATAGAAAGAGCCCCCAAGAGTGATAGTTCACTAGAGCTACAATAGAGTGTGCCTCGACACTTCGCGTGAGGAGTATACTTTTCAGTCAAGAGAGGAATCTAGAGGCGTCCATCAACAATTTGACACAACATAAAGCATGGAGATCGAGGAGTTGGGATATGTGATATGTATTCATTCATATCCATTGGAAACCAGTCATAGTAAACCTTGTATATGTGTATCCTCCTATATAGTTGGCGATTTTTGTAGTTGATTTACCTATGTAGACTGGTATGCTTGGTTGATGCACAGTAATGATACTTTTGTAGGAATATATACCCATGACATTTTTGCAAAATTTCTCGGGACGAGCAAGGATTTGAGTGTGGGGAAGATGTTGGGAGGCCTCATAGGCCCTTGTAATTGTGATCATATATTATACACTAGAAATTAGTATAGAGAATCTATGGATATATGTGTAATAAATGATGCAAGAGCATCGCTAACACATCAAGCGAGCCGGCGTGGAAGCGGAGGACAGCTGGACAAGCCAACACAAATTTTGAAAACACTTTGGAATTGTTGCGCAAATCTTAAATGAGCCATTAAGATGAGGCACACTTGTATATTGTAAATGGACCTTGAGTGGATAGCTCTTGTCCTTAGTAGGTAGACGACATTTAAAATAGTTAATGTAAAGTAGATAGAATTTAATTCTAGACTAGACAGTTGTAGAGCGCAAGAGGGAAATGAGATATAGACACCCTCATTGTGCATTGTAACATTATTCAGAAGCATTTGGAGCAAGAAGAAGCAGAGAGTTGTGTAAAAACACCCATGTACAGACATTTGAATTAATAGAAAGCTTTGATTCAAATTCATGGTTTGTGTTGTTCTCTGTGTATTGGTGTTGAATGATAGGCTCATGAACGTTTGCTTCCTGTTATACATTTGCTTTTATATGTTGTGTATGTGATTTCATGTATGAATTGAAGTCTGAGAGGGAGATGGAATGAGTTTCAATTTTTTCTCTATTTGAGCTAGAGAATTCTTGCAAGGAGTGCAGTTGAAGTGTTTGCAAGGAGTGCGTTGACAGAGGGTTCAGATAGAGATAGTTTTTGTTCTCATCCATCTAGAAGTGCAGTTGGGCATAGGAGCCGTGCAAGGAGTGTCCAGGTTGGGTAAAATTCTCAGGGTTGCGAACCTGAGTGAAGCATTTGATAGTCTGTTGTTGCAGGTGTGCACAAAGTCAAGTGACTTCAACACTTCGACGTTGTTGAAGGTTTGTCGCAAGGAGTGCGTGCAAGGGTTTTCTTGAAGGACTTGAGGTTGTGGGGAAAATCTCAGGAGGGATAGGACCTTCGAATTTGTTGAAGGAAAACGTAGAAAAGTTGTGCCTTGAAGGTTGGCAAGAAGCGTCGCAAGTTTGCACGCAGGTGGATAAGTTCTGTGGAAGAACACTTAGTCATTTCGTGGATCGCATAAGGAAGAATGGACGGTCGATATCTTCCAGGGAAAATCAGCGAATCACCGTGAGCCGTTGGAACTTGCAGAGGTGCAGGGGAATAATGCAGATATTCCCATAGTGTTTAAAGCTTAGAAGGGGTAGAGACATTGATCCAAGCCAGCCAGGGGCGTTGGATTATTCGCGAAATCGCCTATCGGGATTTCATAAGAAAGGAACCGAAGATTTGGTGACGGGAGTCGCAAAATCGCGATACACGATATCCCGACAGCTACAAGTATAGTGTGGGGCCACAGGAGTTGTTGGTGGACAGGTAGCACACTGTATCAAGGTTTGGGAAACGTAAAGTCCTGAAACATTGGACATCAGGATTCGCGATCCCGCAAAGTCCGAAATCCCGACGAGGTGACAGGACTATTGAAAAGTCAAATTCACGAGCTCATCGGAGTTTCGTCATATCGGGACTCGGGAGTTGGGGAACTGAGTTGCTCGACATTGCGAGTGCCGAGATCCCAATAGAGAAAGTCTCGACAAAGGAACGGAAGGGTCAGCGTTGAATCATATCGGGTCTCAGAGATTCGAGAGTCCTACGCTCGATCACTAACCTCGCAAGGTTGTGAAGTGCAATTCCCCGATAAGTAAAGAGAGGGGGAGTCGCACAAAGAGATCTGTGGGTGCAGATTTCCTAATAGGGAAATAGAAGGACCGATTAGTGTTCTTCGGGCTGAGGAAAGAGAAGATCCTCCCTCACTTGAAAACTTTCATGGGCTCCTGTCCATGAGCTCCTGCACGGTCTGTCCATGCTTCTGTATCTCATCTTCAGTCTCCCAGCTGGCATCTTCAACTGGATGGTTCTTCCACTTGACCAGATACTCAAAATATTGTTTTTGCCTGGTCCTCTTACTCACTCTCTTGTCCAGTATGCATTCCATCTGTGGCTTCTCTGCAACTGGCATTTGCTTCATCCACTGGATCATTGGCTGCTCATCTCCAGTCTCTGCTTCTCCAGCTCTGTATGGGTACAAATCTAAGACATTGAATATCGGAGAAATTCTGATCCCATCGGGTAGTTCAATCTCATAAGCATTGTCTCCAAATTTTCTCAAGACCTTGCATGGCCTGATTTTCTTCATCTTCAGCTTATTGTATGCTCCTCTCAGGAACCTTTATTTCCTCAAATGTGCCAGAACCAGATCACCAACCTCGAACTGAAGTTGTCTCCGATGTTGATCTGCTCTGCGCTTGTATTCCTGACTTGAATTTTGCAACCGCTCCTTCACCTGGCTGTGAAGTTCCTTCATCGCCTCGGCGAATTCCTCTGCACTAGTGCTCCTAGTAGCAGTCTGTCCTGAATCTCTTAGTTCATAAATTCCCCTTGGCTATATGCCATAAACAACCTGAAATGGACTCTGGCTTGTGCTCCGATTCACTGAGTCATTGTACGCAAATTCTGCCTATGGTAATATATTGTCCCAACTGTTGTGGTGCTCTGTCACCAAGCTTCTCAGCAAGTCTCCCAGACTTCTGTTGACCACTTCTGTCTGTCCATCCGTTTGAGGATGATAAGCTAAACTAAACATCAAATTAGTCCCTAGCTTCTTCCATAAGGTCCTCCAAAAATGCCCTATGAATTTTGTGTCTCTGTTCGAAACTATACTTTTCGGCAACCCATGAAGTTGAATGACCTATTTGAAGAATAGATTTGTAATGTGAGTTTCATCACTGGTCTTCTGACATGGGATGAAGTGTGCCATCTTGGAAAACCTATCCACTACCACAAAGATTGAATCAACTCCTCTTTGTGTCCTTGGCAACCCCAATACAAAATCCATGCTTATCGCATCCCACGACCTTTCTGGTATGGGAAACGGTTGATAAAAACCCACATTCTTCTTTCTTCCCTTCGAATGCTGGCAAATTCTACATCTATCTACAAATATTTTGACATCCACCCGCATTCCTGGCCAAAAATATGACTCATTCAATTTCGCGAATGTTTTGTCATGACCGAAATGTCCTGCCAATCCACCACTGTGTTTCTCCTTTAATAGATTCTCCCTCATGGACCATTTCAGAATACTCAGTTGATTGCCTCTGAACAACAATGCTTCCTGGATCATGTATTCTATCCACGGGCTTCTGTCTCTAAGAACTAGATTCTCAACTGCTTCATACGCTTCCTGAAAATTTGGATCATCTGTGTACATATTCTTGAGATCATCAAAACCTAAAGTGTGGACTCTAAACTCCTGCAACAACAAACACTTCCTGCTCAAAGCATCAACAACTTTGTTAGCAGTACCAGAAATATGTTTAATCACAAATGTGAAATTATGCATATACTCAACCCATTTTACATGTTTCTGATTCGACTTCTCTTGTTGAGTCACAAACTGTAGTGCATGATTGTCACTGTACAATACAAATTCTTTGGGGTATCAAGTAATGCCTCCATTTCTTTAATGCCTGTATGATAGCATAAAACTCCTTATCATACGTGGAGTATTTCAATTTCGCTTCATTTAGCTTCTCGCTGAAATATGCCATCGACCTGTCTTCTTGACTCAAGACTGCCCCGATTGCAGATCTGCTTGCATCGCATTTCACCTGAAATGTTTTCTGGAAATCCGGCAACACCAAAACCGGTTGTTCAGTGATCTTCCTTTTCAACAGATTGAAACTCTTTTCAACTTCTTCTATCCAGTGAAAAGACTTATGCCGCTTCTTCACTATATCCATCATCGCTGCGCTAATTCCATTGAAATTCCTGATGAATTTTTGGTAGAAACTAGCCAAACCATGAAAAATTTTCACCTTGAATACATTCCTCGGTGATGGCCAATTCTTGATCACTTCCACCTTATCTAGATCCATCCTCAACTCATTTTCCAAAATAAGAAATCCCAAATAAATGAGTTCTGTCTTCATGAATGAGCACTTCTTCATATTAATCAACAACTTCTCCTGCTGTAGTTTCTGCATCACTGTAGCCAAATGCTTCAAGTGCTCTGCCACTGATTTACTATAAACCAGTATGTCATCCAAGTATACGATGACAAATTTCCCGATGAACTCCCTCAGGACTTCGTTCATCATCCTCATAAAGGTACTTGGCGCATTTGTTAAGCCAAACGACATAACAAGCCATTCATACAAACCCTCGGTTGTTTTGAATGCTGTCTTCCATTCATCGCCTTCTCCCATGCGAATCTGGTGATATCTTCTTTTCAAATCAATCTTTGAAAAGTACCTTGCTCCGCTCAAGCAATCCATCAGATCATCCATTCTTGGCAATGGAAACCTGTACCTGATGGTTATCTTATTGATCGCCCTCGAGTTGGTACACATCCTCCATCCTCCGTTTTTCTTCGGACTGAGTACTGTTGGAACAACACACGAACTCAAGCTTTCCCTGACTAACCCTTTGTCCAACAACTCCTGGACTTGCCTTTTAACCTCCTCATTCTCCTACGGTGTCAATCTGTATGCAAATTTATTTGGCAAACTGGCTCCTGGTATGAGATCAATATGATGACTCACACTCCTGACCAATGGCAATGAACGAGGTAGTTCATCCACTATAATATCAGCGAACTCTTCCAGCAGTTCCTGAACTTCATTCGGTAAATCATCCACTCTTGTACTAGTCAGAACAATCCGTGGCTTTTTGAACAAAAAGAATTATGGATCCTACTTCTTCTTAACCTCGGTAAGAAGTTCCTTTCCACTCATGAGAAGTACTATGTTGCTTACTTCTGGCTTCACCTCCTTATCCTTTATCAGAAGCAACATGTGTGTCCTCCCATTTTTCTCTAGGGTGTATGTGTTCATTCTCCCATCATGAATCACATTTTTGTCATATTTCCATGGTCTACCCAGCAATAGATGACAAACATCCATGGGAATAACATCACATAAGATATTATCATTATATCCACCTATCTTGAATTCAACCAAGCATTGTTTAGTAACAGTTACCTGGTGTCCTTTCTGTAGCCACGAAACTCTGTATGGGATTGGATGATCAGTCATCTCCAGCTCCAGCTTCTCTACTATCTTTGTAGATACAAGATTATCCATGCTACCACTGTCTACAATGACCTTGCATACCCTGTCCTTGGTCTTGCAAGCAGTCCTAAAGAGACTGGTCCTTTGGACTGAACTTTCCACCTCCTTCTCGGGTGTCAAAAGGACTTTTTGCATCATAAGAGATCTTTCACCTTCAGCGTCTTCGGCCTCAACATCCTGCCTCTATGCTTCGGTGATGTGAGCTTTTCCAATGTCCTTCTTTTTCTCTGGACACTCGTAAGACTTGTGCCCATTCTTTCCACATGTGAAGCATGTGATTACTCCACCTCTTCCTCTTCCTCTGCCTCTAGTACGAGGAAAAGTGTTGTTGTCACCATAATCTCCTCTCTGTTCATTATGCTGCCCTCTTTGTTCAACATATGGCCCCTGCTATGAGGTTCCATCTCTCTCTGCACAAGTATGAGGTTTCTTCCATTCCTCCTTGGGCTTCTGGTATTTGTCCCGGGAAACTGCTTTGCCTTGGGCTGACTTCTGCCTCGGCCCCTCTGACTCTATTTTCGACTCAGCTTCTCTTCAGCTTTCAGAGCCATCTGATAAGCATCTTCCACCGTTCATATGGTTACCATGCTCATCTCATCCTGGATATCATATCTCAGGCCATTCATGTATCTAGAAACTTTTTCATCATCGCTCTCCCAATGACCTGCCCTGATGTTCAGTCGATAGAATTCCTCAGTGTATTCTTTCACTGTCATTAGCTTCTATCTCAGGTTCTGCATTCTCCTGAACAGAGTAATTTGATAATCCCTGGGGATGAATTTCACCTTCATCTTTGCGATCATCCTGTCCCAGCTCTTGCTCTTCTGCTTGCCCTTGCAGTTCTTGTTAGCTTGTAGTTCATCCCACCACAATGTTGCATGTCCTTTTAAGCATGTAACAACATGCTTGACTTTCTTGTCCTCTTCAACATCTTCGTAGTCGAAGTAAGTATCTAGAGTTCTAATCCAGTCTAGTAGCGCCTCTTCATCCAAGTTTCCCTCATAAATTGAAATGTCCATCTTTGCTCTTGCACCCATCCTGGAAATAGCTTTGATCAAACACTCGTTTGATGCATCTCCGGCTGTAACTTCCTCCTCTCATTCAACCTCTATTTCACTACCGGAATCACTCAGATCCCTTGCACTAGCTGTGCGTCTTTGCGCTATCTCCATGTCCTCGAGTCTTGCTCAAAGGTCTCTCATCTATCTCTCTATAGCTGGATCACATATTTGCCTGACTCTTCTTCTTTGCACTTCCCTATCCTCTGGATCAGGTGACTGCCTATCTCTCCTTGGCGGCATGGCGAATTCTCCTCTTCTCTGCTACAGAAAGCAAAGAACAATCTGTCTTAGCTCTGATACCAAACTGACGCAGGTATCGCACCCGTAGGCACACCTACTCACAGGATATTCTCTTTCCTCGGCCCGAAGAACACTAACCGGTCCTTCTATTTTCCTATCAGGAAATCTTCACCCATAGATCTCTTTGCGTGACTGCCCCTCTCTTCACTTATCGGGGAATCAGACTTCACAACCTTCCAAGGTCAGTGATCGAGCGTAGGACTCTCAAATCTCTGAGACCCGATATGAGTCAACGCTAACCCTTCTGTTCCTTTGTCAAGAATTTCTCTATCGGGATCTCGGCACTCGCGGTGTCAAGCAAATCAGTTCTCCGACTCCTGAGTCCCGATATGCCGAAACTCCGATGAGCTCGCGGCTTTTAATTTTCAACGGTCCCGTCACCTCATCAGGATTTCAAACTTCGTGGGATCGTGAATCCTGATTTCCAAAGTTTTGGGACTTTACGTTTCCCGAACCTCGATACAATGTGCTACCTATCCACCACCAACTCCTATGGCCCCACACTGTACTTGTAGCCATCGAGATATCACGTATCGTGATTTCGTGACTCCTGTTACCAAATCTTCGGTTCCTTTCTTACGAAATCCCAATAGGAAATTTTGCGAATAATCCAACGCCCCTGGATGGCTTGGATCAATGGCTCTGCCCCTTCTGATCTTTAAACACTATGGGAATATCTGCAGTATCCCCCTGCACCCCCACAAGATCCAATGACTCACGGTGATTCACTGATTTTCCCTAGAAGATATCGACTGTCCGTTCTTCCTTATGCGATCCATGAAATGACTAAGTGTTCTTCCACATAACTTATCCACCTGCGTGAAAACATGAGATGCTTCTTGCCAACTTTCAAGGCACAACTTTTCTACACTGTCCTTCAACAAATTCAAAGGTCCTATCCCTCCTGAGGTTTTCCCCATAACCTCAAGTCCTTCAAGAAAACCCTTGCACGCACTCCTTGCGGAAAACCTTCAACAACATCGAAGTGTTGAAGTCACTTGACTCTGTGCACACCTGCAACAGTAGTATGTCAAATGATTCACTCAGGTTCTCAACCTTGAGACTTTTACCCGGCCTGTTCACTCCTTGCATGACTCCTGTGCTCAACTGCACTTCTGGATGGATGAGAACAAAAACTATCTCTATCCGAACCCTCTGTCAACGAACTCCTTGTGGACACTTCAACTGCACTCCTTGTAGGAATTCTCTGGCTCAAATAGAGAAACAATTGAAACTCATTCCATCTCCCTCTCAGACTTCAATTCATACATGAAATCACAGACACAGCATATAAAAGCAAATGTATAATAGGAAGCAAACGTTCATGAGCCTATCATTCAGCACCAATACACAGAGAACAACACAAACCATGAATTTGAATCAAATCTTTCTATTAATTCAAATGTCTGTACATGGGTGTTTTTACACATCTCTCTGCTTCTTCTTGCTCCAAATGCTTCTGAATAATGTTACAATGCACAATGAGGGTGTCTATATCTTGTTTCCCTCTTGTGCTCTACAACTGTCTAGTCTAGAATTAAATTCTATATACTTTACATTAACTATTTTAAATGTAGTCTACCTACTAAGGAAGAGAGCTATCCACTCAAGGTCTATTTACAATATACAAGTGCGCCTCATCTTAATGGCTCATTTAATATTTGCGCAACAATTCCAAAGTGTTTTCAAAATTTGTGCCGGCTTGTCCAACTATCCTCCGCTTCCGCGCTGGCTCGCTTGATGTGTTGGTGATGCTCTTGCATCAATAAATTACAAAGAGAGCCTAACAAAGGATTAGTTGGAGTGGGTACAATCTCTCCAACCATCTGTCTATTGAATAAATACCCATAAATACAGAATAAAGACACATATGGATATCCTTCCCTAAATTATCTCTTCTTTGTTGGGTTGTGTGTGTTCTTGATGTGCTTCATGAAGTAGTCTCTCCTTGAATGTTGTGTAATCTATAATATTACAATAATTCCTATAAACCTTAAC
>ML831066.1:44417-55109 GCA_009831015.1 Picea engelmannii | reverse complement strand
GATCAGGACAAACAGGGAACACTCATGCTAAGGAAAACTCAGCGTGCACCTCCACGACAATGATCTTCATCTGCTCCACAAGACGCCACACAGAAAAAATCAGATCATTTTCAGTCATACCTTGAGGATTTTCATGACTATTCCTTTGAGAACTTGGATTTATTCTATGAAGAAGATTATCAACCATAGTTGTACTCAAATTTTGATAAATGTGAGGACATTTCTTTCCAGAAGAAGGATACTTGTGACAAGTTTGTCTAGCTCCCTCCAATTTATTTACCTAATTATGTCACTAAGGATCCATTTGGGGAACATGTATTTTGTTTCAAGTTTTCTTTAGGGAAAAACTTCTCGTTAGAATTCAAAGGGAGGTTGAATGCCTTAAGAATTTTATTACCTCAATCTTTCATCTTTCACCTGAGAATTTGTTGGTTGCCCTCTATCCCTTCTCAGACCCAAGGGAGTGATGACATCTAAGGTAGCCAACCCTCAGACTCTTTGAGCCAACCTTTTGATTCCTTGACCTCTCACGGTCCTTTTCTGAGATGGATTGATCACTTTTCTATAAGGGTGACTTGGCATGATTTTTTCCCTCCCGCCTCCATGAGCTAGAATTTATGACTTCCTATGATATAATGCATGCTCTAACTCATGTTTTTTTTTTTTTTTTATCTTAACTTGTCATTGTTTTAGTTTATGATGAAACACATAGGAAGAGGTTATGATACATTGCTAGCATGGTTGTACTGGTTGTATGCTTATACCTAGCACTTGACTTAACAGGTAAGCATAGGTGAGTTAGGATAGGTAGGCATTTTCATCCATTGTACATACCATTGCATATCATGTTAGCATAGTTGTAGTTTTATTTTTCATATTGTCTTGATTCATTATGTATATATGTATGCTCATAATCATATGTTAGACTAGAGTTGATTTTATTTTATTATATATGGATGAGGGGTAATATCACCACCCTAGGGATTACTAATATCTTTTGTTGAGATTTAGAAGGCATAGGTCATACTAGAGATGTTGAGGTTCTCATGTGCTCTACAGTGAGCACATGTCCCTGAGTTGGAGGCATATGTTATTCCCTGGCCTAGGGATAACTAAGGAGATCACATATTGAGGCCCATGGGTCCTAGACATGGAGTACCGAGAGCCAGACAACTTAATCAAGGCCCAAGAAGGCCCCTCTTTTCTTCAATGTAGTCCATATATCACCAGCAATAATATCCATCACACCAGCCTGGTCCTGAAGTAGCAGTGAGTCTTGCTCCATGAGGTAATGAGTCTGGGTATCATGGTATGTATCACTCTGATTTTTGAAGCACTTGAACATGTTGTATTTAAATCCTTCTTCATTTCATGACATTTTCTTGGAAATTATTCTCTTTGCCTCCTTCAAACCTATAAGTGTGACATGGTTCCCTAGAAAGTTGATTTTCCTTTAGGATGGGTTTCTCCTAGGTAGATCTTTGAAGAGTCATCGTTTGTTCCCTCCATACTTACCATTTTCCATCTTTATTCCTTCCATCTCCCCTTTCCTTGTTTGGGAATTAGGATTAGCTACACTAGGAAGGGTTGTATCTTACCTCGTGGGAAGACGGGGCTAAAGGCCCAAAGGGTTAAAGTAGTTGGAAAGGGTTAAAATCCAATTTTGAAACCTTCGATATGCTTCACCCAAGGATCCCCAAGAAAGTAGTGAAAATCTTCTCGGTAAGAAAAGGGGACCCACAACATAACATAAACACTCAAGGTACTAGTTGATGGATAGGAGGTCTCATCACGAGATGACCTATTATGACCATGGGCATGTAGTGGTATGACATTACCACCTATCTGGCCACCAAAACAGGGTAGTGTCTCTTGGTGGCATAGCCAAGATAAAGGGGCTCTCATTACGAGCCATCCTTCTCATTTCCGTGAAATGTTTTTGGATAACATTGTGACCTCTGGTCATCAATCCAGGAAAGTAGCCCTCAATTATTCCCCTGAAGCACAAGAGAAAAAGATCAAAATAAATAAAGCTAGGAAAAAATTGCATCCATGACAATGTGCAGCTCACCTTCCACATAGGCACCCATGGGTAAGAGTCTACATTTCCCTGTTATCACATGCACCCCATGCCCAAATATTTGCCCCATGCCATCTCATACACTTACATGACTTGGACTAGAATCCACCTAGGAAACACCCCAAAATTAAGAGTGGTTATACCAATAGGACACCCTAATACCCTCTCCAAAACTAAATTGTCAAATTGCATAACGTCTTTGAGCATTTGTTTGGGATTAAGGGGGGTTTGATGCACATGTTTGGGTAATTTAGTTATTGGATGTGATTTACATGTTATGATCCTTGTGACTTACGAACCCCTGGAGGGCGTACTTTTTGTTTCTACAGTACCTTTCCTGGTGGATAGGTACATATGAGGGAATGATTAGCTCGGACCTTCATGGGGGATCAAATCCCAAATATGGATGTTGAAACCCCATCCAGGGGTAAGAAGATATTAAAGGCTTGAACCAGATGAAGGAAGGATGTTTCCTTTGGAGGCATTGTAGAAGAGCTACACCTAAGGTCTCATTCTCCTCCCACATAAACATTAGCCTTGGGAGGCCTTGGATGTCACCTCTTCATCCCTAGATGCCACCTGTCAGCTAGGGTTGTCACCTTGGAGTCATTCATGATGTTATTGTCACGTGTGTGAAATTTTTCGGCCTTTGGAGGCACAATGTTTCATCTCCTTTTCCCAACATCCCACACTTGAGGCCCAACATCACCCTAGGAGGGCATGCCATCACCTTTGGAGGTCTATTTAGATGCAAATTGAATTTATTTTGGTAAAAATATAATTTTTTATTAAACTGGCTAGGTTGGCCCTGATATTTTGACCTAAAATAATTAAAGGTCATAATTTTGGTATAAATAGACATAAAGTGACATTCTTTTTGAGGAAAAATCATCACACACAAGTGGTGGTCTAAAATTTTCTCCCTCTTTAAGGGTTATTGGATGAAATAACTAGTGCGCAACTCTTGGGATAGCTTTATGGTGGTGTATTTTGGCATTTTTCATGGTGGAATGGTATTTAACTAGGGTTTGACTTGATTATTCTTGGTGAAGAAAGTAGAAAATATGCATTTTTATTCATGATATGTATGTTTGTGGTAAAATTTACTTGTTTCATGTTTAAGATTATGAAATTGTTTGTTTAAACCCTAGGGGAGAAACAACAAATGCTTCTTTCTCCCTATAACTCTTCTACTAGTTTGATCTTTCTAATTATACATTTTCTTTGGAGTGATTATTAGAGCCCTAAACTTATATCTCTCTAGTAATTTCATTCTATTCACTAATTAAATTGTCTATCAAAAAAGGTAAGGAAGGAAGGTATGCTAGGGAATAGAAACACCTACTCTCTAGCAACACCTCCCTTAAAGGGTCAAATGCTTGAGGCATTGAAGTTCCAACACGTCTTGAATTTACTTGTTCCCTTAGCTAACCATTATCATTATTTTATTTTCGAAGTGATATTGTTACTATTATTGACTCCACAAGCCCCTAAAAAGCATTGATTTCTACACTCTTGTGGATGAATGAGATCAAACAAACTTTCAAACTATTTTCTTGAAAATATCACTAACATGAGAAGCCATATTTATTCTACTATAATTGATATTATAACCAATATTTAGCAGATCTAATCAAGATACTAACTTCTAAAACTAACCCAGAAATTTGCACTAGCCTAGGTGCTATCATCCCAAGGATTTTGACTTCCTTTTGCTATTGTTCTAGGTGAATTTTTTTTAAGTTTTTAAGGTTGTTTTTGTTGTTGTAACTATTTTTATAACCATCATTGTATCCCCTTAACATCTCTTAAACTGTCCATAAAACCACCAACGCTTGTACTAGGCAAGCTACTATCAATATATGCTAAAGTGTTTGTTTAATTGCCTAATTCATGTACTTTTTTGAAGTGGTTTTGTTGTTGTCATCATTATTTATTTTACTGTTGTTACAATTTTTTTGACAACCCATTGAAGTCACTTATTGACTTGTTTTGATCTTGAAATTGTAAGTGACAAAGTATTATCAAATTGCAAAGTCTTTATATCATTCTTGTCATCATAACTTGCAATTTCTGAATACATTGTTGTTGCTATAATTGTATCTTTGTTTGTATTTAGTTGCACATATTTCTATCTTGAAGTCACTAATTTGAAACGTTTATATCATTGGTTATTTTAACGTTTTTTGTTTCATTAGTAAAGGGCAGGTACTATCCAAATCCATTTCATTTTTTCCCCTTTGAAGCTTACCAAGTGACTTCTTTCCTTGAGTGACCTAGAGAGAGGGGTGGGTTTTACCTGATCCTTTTACCCTTCATCAACCAAATAGGTCTTGGGATGTCTCCCTTGGAGTGAGTATTTTCTTCTCCTAAATAGAAATAAGTATCCTATCGGGGTTACATTTATAGGACTACCTCTGTGTTACGTCAATCTAAGCCTACTTTCCTTTAGGATTTTGGAAAGTATAGATTGTGTGATAACAATGTTAACTCCAAAGAAGGAACTGGAGTAGAAATAGTAATTATATCATCTACAAAAGTGAAAATCATTTTATCCTATAAGTTTGACTTTCCACCCCTCCCACTATCTATCCTGATCTTCTCTCTCCCCCCTCTTTGTTGATGTTGGTTGCATCAGAAAAGTATTTCCCCACAGGTCTAAGTGTTTAGATGTGTGGAAGTAATCCAAATCCTTCTACCTTGATACTTTTTTTAATTAAAACAATTATTAAAGTAAAGTGCTTTTATTAATTAATTGAGTTATTTAAGAAAATGCTAAAAGTAATTAGCATTTAATATTATCCATTGGTCTAAAGCGAGGTGAAAATCAATCTGTTGATGTTTTATGATTCTCATATCTGATATTTATTGTCTTATAATTAATAACAAGATTCACTTTCATACAACAATTATCATAGAATAACTATACAATTAAAATATCAACTATAACAATGTAGTGGAAATAACAAGATCTATAAGTATTAACCATGCATAGTAGACACGAGAACACAACACAAGAACACAATAGTTTATCCTGGGAATGCCAACCTTGGGAGAAAACCCAACAACCTTTCTACAAAATAATTCATTCCAAGATATTGGCATTACATCACCATCAATAGCCAAAAGACCATAAAAAGAAGATCCTCCCCAAGGATAGAATCACCAAGACCTAGTGCCTCAATAAGATGACCAAGAGAAACCAATAATAACCTTCCCAACTATGACACACTCATCAAGATATCAGAAACCCAGAAATAGAAAAATTACCAAAAACTACAGTTGCAACTTCCTTTTGTGCAGTGCAAAAGGAGCAGTCTGACTGTGCAAATGAAATGATTTAGTCTTGTATTTATACTAATCTGGGTGCCTTCCTGGGGATGACCTCTTATTTTTTGTCTTAAAATTACTTTATTATTTTATGTCTTTCACTGGTGGGGCTGAATTCTCTTCCTGGGTCTTCAATTTCTTCTTGGGGATTCTGTAATGGTGTAGATGGGTCTTCTTGTACTTTATTGTGGATAATGACTTACCGAAAGTTTCAAATATTCAACACTCCCTCTCAATGAGGGAGTCATTCTTTATAATTGTATTTCTTCTCTCATAGAAAGGTTATCTTCATAAGCCATATTGATGTGCCATCTCTGCACATGCATTCCACCCCAGAATATGCATGTGATAGAATCGCATGTCCATATACTCCTCGAAAAGAGAAATGATATACCTCAACCATTCACCACTAGCAATGCCCTATGGATGAATAAATCATTTACCCTTGGTCATATCAGTACTAGAATAGCCCCATGCATGACCAATTTGGGATAATGTATGCCTGATGCTATGGGCGATTCACTACTAGCAGAACCCCATAAGTGAATGAATCATTCTCCTTTGGTCATATTAGCACTAGAATAGCCCCGTGCATGACCAATCTGGGAGAATTTATTTCTGATGTTATTGCATGAAGAGAATCAACATACCTCGGTCATTCACAACTAGCAGAGCCCCGTGAGTGAATAAATTATTCTCCCTTTGGTCATATCAGCACTAGCATAGCCCTGTGCATGACCAATATGGGTGAATCTCTTCCCAGTGTTATTTCTTGGAGAAACCAACATACCTAACCCATTCACCACTATCAAATCCCCATGAGTGAATGAATCATTCTCTATTTGGTCATATCAGCACTAGCATAGCCCCGTACATGACCAATCTGGGAAAATGTATGTCTAATGTTGAAACATCAACACTCATCACTAGCCAAATCAGAATGGCTAATCTTATGTATCATCCTCCTCATCCAAGTCGGCATGGCCACTCTAGGAAGATATCTTGCAATCTGCTCATCTGTGGATAAGTATTAGGGCTTCACTGCTCCCTTATGTACCATGTCTCAAATAAATTCTTGCAAGAAGCTTATGAAGTTGCACCACTTCATGACTTGCGACATTGGATATGACATACTTTGTCTATGTTGTACTGAGTTCTATAGAATCCTTCTTCTATATTATCTCGAAAATTAGAATTGATTATACGCTTAAGTAGCACCTCGAGGTGCTCAATATGTCTACTACACTCCCTGCCCAATCAGAATTTGCATCTCTCTACATCCTCACTTCATCATGTGAGATAAACCATATCAAATTGTACCATGCTTCACTACCACCCATTGGAACTTCCTTGTATTCAAACAAATATTGGCTTAGGGTGCTCACTGCAAAGAAAATATCTAGCCTGGCATTAGCCAAGTACATCAAGGATCCAATCTACAGCATGTACATCATGGGATCCACTAAATATGAATCTGAAGAAGAAACACTCAACTTATTCGGATTTACCTCCATGGACTTGGAATCCATCATATTGAACATCATCAATATCCCCTTACTGAGGAAGAACTCATATAATCTATGTCACACCTCCAATCCCACAGTACATCTGGCCAAGACCCTTCATCTTAAAATCTGAGGTCAACTCCCTCTTTGATCTGATATTTTATTGCAAACAGAGAGAGAGCACTCATATCCTAGAGGTCGCACTTGATTAAAACAATAAACTCACTCCAACAAGAGGGCACACTATAAAAATATTGAACTCACTCCAAGAATAGGGCGCACTATGAAACAATGAACTCACTCCAAGAAGAGGGTGCACTATGTTTACCTAATACACACTACATAAAAACGCAAGCCCAACAATTATACAAGAAAATAATAGAGAGGGTGCACCAGTTCCTTTGGTGCACAGTAACCTCACACACTCACACGCCATAAAACACAAAAACACAGAGAAGAGACAAGAAGATTCAGAATAACTTCATCAAATGTATTAGATAAAAAAATACCCTTTAATAATGTAGGGTGACTTCTTACAAAAGTAGTTGTTTCTTTTATTTTCTGTGACTCTCTGCACATTTAGATTGGTGAGACAAGTTTCACGTAGCAAATAACTGACACAAACTGACTAACCATTTATTTAGACATGGCCTTTCTTACTATACTAGCAAAGGATTTATTACAAATATATAAACTGCTAGCACTGACACATATCATAAATTAACATAGTACATTCTTTTAGAACGCCTTGCTTCTGAGACTGGTGAGATCACATTACAATAGAAGTTTATACTAGTTGTCCAAGGAAGGGGGACACCCTTCCTGGTGGCCCAATTCCTCCCTATTTAATCTGGAAGCATCATTTCTTTTGCCACCAACTAAGGGAACTTTCGCTACACTTTCTCAACTGTCATCCACTTGGCTTGTCACTAGAGTTTGGTATTGTTTACCGACCAAGTATGAAACAGGATGTTGATTGGCATGATCTGGTGTTAATTGCAAGGAAACTGTGGTTGGAGTGTGTTTATGTGATAAATTATGAATGCCACTATGGTCAGCCTGTTGTTCTCGGTGTTGATGTGTTGATCTCAACATGGTCAAAGTGAGAGGAATCTCTATGGGTGTCGGAGACTGAAATCCAAGACATACCTCGAAAGTTAAGAAGTCAATGGAAGAGTGTGTGGCCCTATTGTAAGAAGTCAATGGAAGAGTCCATGGCCTTATTGGAATTTGGCTGCAAAAAGGGTCTCAAATTGGTAAGTCATAGGTGACCTCCCTATTTGTGCACCGCTCCAATAGAAAGCTGAAAGGTAATCCAGGGTAAGGGGTAGCGATATTTAATTCTGGCTAGGGTGAGGGCATGGTAAGCGGTAAGGATATAACATTCGATAGTCTTATGCTTTGTAAGAAGTAAATCTAGAGAGGTAAGGGGAGGGAGGAGGATTGACGATGGCTAGATTTGAGTAATTGACCCATTTGTTGTTCGAGTTCGGTAGTGTCATTGGGAATAGGTCGAGATGATGGTGCACTGGGAAATGATGTGTCATGAATGATATTGATGGAGTGTGCAATGACTCGAGGGGGGTGGGAGGCTGAGAGACATTTTTAAATTTCGATAAGAGAGGGAGTACGGTGGGAAGTGTTAGATTAGTGAGGTTCTTTGGCTTAATATGGTGGGCCAAACATAGAGAGAGGTCTTTGTGGTGAATGACATGGTTAGTTTCTTCTTTCCTAGGACGTTGCGGGGTGGAAGTGTGAGGTGCTGAAGTAAGCACATAGGTGCGTACTTCATGTTAAAGATTGTACCGATGGGATTTTTCATGGTACACGGATTGTCAGTCATGTTGGTATGGGAGACTCAGTAAGAGGTCAACATATTCTAAAGGTGAAATATCACAGACCACAGTGTCGCTAAAGGGGCCAATTGATAAAGTTACAGCGCAACACCGGGCGATAGTGATGCAAGGTTCTCCCTTTTGTACCCAACCAAGTTGATATGAATCTCAATGGGGGGTGTTGGGAAGTTGCAGATGTTGGAATAAGTCTTGGGAGACTAGATTCTTTTGGCTTCCATTGTCCAAAATGAGAGTGGAAAGTTCATGTTTAATTTGGAAGTTATGCATAAGATGGGAACGTTAGTGCGACTCGGTTCACATAGTCATGAGAATGAGGGATGGGTCGACTTTAGTGGGGTTGGTGAGAGATATGAATTATGGTTGTTCAGGAAACTTAGTGGGTGTGACCTCTTCAACCAACATTTGATGGGGGTGGATATTTTTAATAGCTCAAAAGTCAACAGATTTATGGGAGTTGGTCTTGTAAAAATTACACCAAACTTCAATTTTGGTCGTCGACGAGGAAGAAGGATAAGGTTGAGGATGAGAAGGAGGTGGTTTGTTAGCCTGGATTCGATTTGGATAATATCATATGTGAGGGATTACCTTACCTTCTATGGCCAAGGCCCGTAAGAACGCCTTTTTCCGAGAGGAGCTTCCAAAAATATCAAATTTGTGACGGAGAGGAAACAAAAGAACAAAATTAAATTTGATGATTAATATCTCATTGCGATAATTTTTATGGAGATGGATGTGAAACTTGCAGAAGACGTTAATTTATCATTGTACTAACTAAGTGGCAAGATGGCGGAGTTGCAACCATTTGGATAGAAGATTATGGAGATATCCTAGGGGGTAGAAGCATTCCCGCAAGGCGTTAAAGAACGTGTCCCAAGAATAAATATTTCCATTTTTCATAGAATGTGGTGTATCGAACTCCACGATCAATTCATACTATTCCTACTGAGTGTCCCACCAAGTTTGCGCTATCCCTTCAAGCCGCAAGTTGGCGATATGTAATTTAGTGGATTCTTTCATCTTAGGGGAAGTCTTGAAGTAGGTGGAGAGGCTACGAATCCAGGAATCGACCTTCTAGCCATTCATTTGTCTGATGAACTTTGGTAACTGAAAGTGTGTGTCTAGTTGCATGGTCACTAGAGGCCAGCGTTGTTGGAGTTCAAGTAATTCATGGAGAGCCAGTGCCAATTATTCAATGGGAGTTGACATGGATGCATTGAACTCCTCATTAGAGACTTCTCTTTGGGGTGGTATCGTATGCAATCCTAGAAAAAAGTGAGTGTATTCTCTTGAAAGAAGAGGCATAAGTTTCCAAAGGGGGCTTTGAGGAGGGTGTGTGAGGAACCACGAGAAGGGAACAAATGTTTCCCTAGTGCAGAGGCACAAAAGAACGATGAGAAAGGTGACCAGGATGCTCTCAGCAAGAGCATGGATAAATAGTTGAAGAACACAAAAAAAAACGTGAATTTCATGTATCTTTTCTCCATCTTCTCCTTCTTACCTATGTGCAGAAATTTCCCCAAGGCACTTGTTCTAATACCAATTAATATGATACTTGATTGAAAAAAGAGAGAGCACACTCATCTCCTAGAGGGTGTGCTTGATTAAAAAAATGAACTCACTCCAAGAAGAGGGCGCACTATAAAAACATCGAACTCACTCCAAGAAGAGGGCACACTATGTTTACCTAAGACGCATTGCATAAAAATGTAGGCCCAAAAAGTATACAAGCAAACAATAGAGAGGGTGCACCAGTTCCTTTGGTGCGCGGTAACCTCACACACTCACACACAACAAAACGCAAAAACATAGAGAAGAGACAAGAAGATTCGAAAGAACTTCATTAAATGTATTATTATCTATGACTTCTTACAAAATTAATTATTGCTTTTATTATCTACGACTGTTTGCACATTCAGACTGG
>ML831066.1:6993-18040 GCA_009831015.1 Picea engelmannii | reverse complement strand
CTCTCCTGTCTGAGAACCTGCAATCAAAAAAGTGGCTAAGTATGGAATAGGGAAATGTTTTATAATAACGACAACCTTTACAGTATAATAATGTTTTTATAAACAATTTTTTTATTATAAATAAGACTCTTCTATATATATAAGTATGAAAAGTAGTTGGAAGGGCTTCAAAGCAGGGTTACAAGGGATACTCAGGAGAGGTGAGGGCCCGACGGTCAAATTGTTTGTATGATGGGGCAGTCCAGCGGTCAGTAATATCGCGAAATCTTGGGTGTTGTTTGCAGTTCGCGGAACAATGGAAGCGCAATATTGAGCCCGCCTGTCTGGGAACCTGTAATCGAAAAAGTGGCTAGGTATGGAATAGGAAAATGTTTTTATAATAATGACAATCTTTACGGTATAATAATGTTTTTTATAAACAATGTTTTTATTATAAATAAGACTCTTATATATATATATATATGAAAAGCGGTCGGGCGGGCTTCAAAGTAGGGTTACAAGGGATACTTGGGATAGGTGAGGGTCCAACGGTTAAATTGTATGTCTTTTTAACATATATAGATAATGTTTTTATAAACAAATTTGTATTATAAACAAGTGCGAAGGTGGCGGGGACGGGGAAGAGAAAGTAAGGAATACTTTCAAAATAGAGTTACAAGGAATACTCGGGAGAGGTGAGGGCCTGACGGTCAAATTGTATGTCTTGGAAATTTTGAGTGCAAAACACGTAAAACGGTTAAAGGGCATGATGGGGCAATCTAGCGGTCAGTTTGTATATCACGGAATTTTGGGTGTTGTTTGCAACTCTTAGAACAATGGAGGCGCAGTCTTGAGCCCGCATGTCAGAGAACCCGCAATCAAAAAAGTAGCTAAGTATGGAATAGGGAAACGATGGATTTGACTCATTTTCGCTTATATATTGAAATTTGTAATAGATATCCCATTACCTGGCAAGATCGTTTATGCATGTTTCTGGACAAGTTGTGTAGGGATAGTCACTATGACTGTCTCCTCGAGGATTTTACTCATTAATGAAAATATTTACAATATAATAATGTTTTTATAAACAACTTTTTTATTATAAATAAGTCTCTTATATATATATATATATATATATATATATATATATATAAGAATGGAAAGCGGTTGGACGGGATTCAAAGTAGGGTTACAAGGGATACTCAGGAGAGGTGAGGGCCTGACAGTCAAATTATATGTCTCAGAAATTTTAAGTGAAAAATGTGTAAAACGGAAGAGGGCATGATGGGGCAGTTCAGCGGTCAGTTTGTATATCATGGAATTCCGGGTGTTGTTTGCAGGTCGCGGAACAATGGAAGCACAATCTTGAACCTATTTGTCTGAGAACCCACAATTGAAAAGTGGCTAAGTGTGGAATAGGAAAACGGTCGGTCGGACTCATTTTCGTTAATATATTGAAATTTGTAATAGATATCCCATTACCTGGCTAGATATTTTATGCATGTATATCGCGGAATTCCAGGTGTTGTTTGTAGGACGCGGAACAATGGAAGCGCAATATTGAACCTACCTATCCAGGAACCCACAATTGAAAAAGTGGCTAAGTATGGAATAGGGAAACGGTCGGTTGAACTCGTTTTCGTTGTTTGCAGGTCACGAAAAAATGGAAGCACAATCTTGAGCCCGCTTTTCCGGGAACCTGCAATCGAAAAAGTGGCTAAGTATGGAATAGGGAAACGGTCGGTCAGAATCGTTTTTGCTAATATATTGAAATTTGTAATAGATATCTCATTACCAAGCAAGATCTTTTCTGCATGTATATCGTGGAATTTTGGGTGTTGTTTGCAGGACATGGAACAATGGAAGTGCAATATTGAGCTCGCCTGTATGGGAACCCGCAATCGAAAAAGTGACTAAGTATAGAATAAGAAAATGGTTGGTCGGACTCGTTTTCACTAATATATTGAAATTTGTAATAGATATCTCATTACTGGGCAGGATATTTTCTCTATGTTTCTGGACAAGTTGTGTAGGGATAGTCAGTGTGACTATCTCCTTGAGGCTTTTACTCATTAATGACAATATTTACATTTGTTGCATGGTGAGTTGTTACAATTAAAGAAGTGTGAAGTTGGTGGACACAGGAAACAATGATTAGGAATTGGATATTTCATGAAGCCGCCAACCCGACGATCCACAAAAGAGATTCCAAGAAATGGCCAAGTATGGAAAGCAGACAGATGGGATTCAAAATGGGGTGACAATAGTTCCCCGGGAGACGTGAGGCCCCTACGGTCAAATTGTATGTCTCGGAAATTTTCACTACAAAATGTGTAACACGGAATAGGAGATGATGTGGGAGTCCATCAATAAATTTCTATATCACGGAAGACCGAGTGATGTTTGTAGGTCACAGAAAAATGGAAGTGCAATCTAGAGCCCTCCTGCCCAGGAATCCGTGATCGAAAAAGTGGCTAGGTATGGAATGGGGAAGCGGTCGGTCAAAGTCGTGATATAAAAGCACGAGTGAAAATGTGAACCCATGATTCCTCCAACCCGCATAGTTAGACATTTTCGAAAAAAGACTAAGTAACCAGAAAGAGAAAGTAGAGGGGAAAAAGAAACTGGAATTTGGTTAAGTATAGAAGAGGGAAAGGAAGGGCTAATATATTCAAATATGTAATAGATATCCCATTACCTGGAAAGATATTTTTTGCATGTTTCTGGACAAGTTGTATACTTATTGCATACTTGGAAAAAAGTGTGAAGGTGGCAGGCACAGGAAACAACGACTAGGAACTGGAGATTTCCTGAACCCGCCAACCCAACCATCAGCGAAAGAGATTCCAAGAAATGGCCAAGTATGGAAAGTGGTCAGACGAGCTTCAAAATAGAGTGACAAGGGTTCCCAAGGAGACATGAGGCCCCGACGGTCAAATTGTATGTCTCAGAACTTTTGAGTGCAAAATGTGTAACACAGAAGAGGGGATGATGTGGGAGTATGGAAGTCAATTTGTATATCGCGGAAGTCTAGGTGTTGTTTGCAGGTCACAGAACAATGGAAGTGAAATCTAGAGGCCACCTGCCCAGGAATCCATGATCGAAAAAGTGGCTAGGTATGGAATGGGAAAGCGGTCGGTCAGAATCGTGATATAAAAGCATGACTGCAAATATGAACCCGTGAGTCCACCAACCGGCGCAGCTAGACATTTTTGGAAAAATGACTAAGTAACCAGAAAGAGAAAGTAGAGGGGAAAAAGAAAGGGTAATTTGATTAAGTATAGAAGAGGGAAAAGAAGGGAATAAAAGAGTGGGAAAATAGAAAAGTGGAGGGAAATTTTCGTAAGCGGAAATTGGTCTCAAAGAATCCCCATTGTTGCAAAACCACCATTTTCTAGTCCAATATTTTATCCACTTACTCGTTTTCTATTGTGCTTGTACCATTAAGAAGGGTGTGAGAAATGCTTTGTTGAAGATTTGTTTTTATTGCAACTTGTGGGAGTAATTGTGTTCTCTATACATTCTTCAATGACTTTACATATTATTTTAATTATTAAACTTCCTGCATGATGGGTTGTTAGCATTAAATCTTAATAATTGCATATCTAGAAATAACAATGACGAACTTGAATTTTAATATTGTGGTTGATTTCATAGCCCCATTTGACTTCAACTACCATATATCAATATTTTTTTTTAATATTCGCGAAGAAAAAATTTCGTAATTTCGTTAATAAAGTAAAAGTGATCAAATAGAGGCCAGGGGATAGACAACAAATAAAATGTTTCCTTTTGGAGTAAAGGAATCAAGGAAGCGAAAGGGAAATAAGAGATCGTTTGCTCAGCAAGGTTGAGATGAAAATGAAACTTCTTGGGCAGGGCCCTGATTCCTGCATCCTGAATTAGTGTTGCTATGTTCTATCTGCATTACGAATAGAATTGAATGTTGGTTTGAAACTGTCTGAAATTCATTTATGTTTCCATAGAAGCCTGATGGAATCGACAGAATGAATTTTCATATAATTGTTCAATGTTCCATATCAAATCAAATTACTTGATCCAACACAATATTCAAGAATTACGAGACTATCAAACCATGCAAATGAGAAGAGGTGTTAAATCCAGCAAAGAAGCACCAACCAAGATTCCAAGACAATTTTTTTAATAGTGAATATATAAAAAAAATAGTGGGCAGTATATATTTATCCACGGACATTGGACTTAGTTTTTTGCATTGAAGCATTGAACATATTTATCATAAATACAAGTACAGGAGTTACAAAAAAAAAAACATGCATACAATTATGTGTTGTTCCTCTAGTGCGACAACATGCAAGAGCCATCGACAAGCTCTTGAACATGCATACAAAACTCATTACCATGCTTTTTTTAGGAAGTCCTTGTAGTCTTCTCCTCGGAAGGTCAATTTTGGTTGTCGCAATCTCAATATCTTGCAGAAGACCTGAGGTGACAAAGAAACAGGAGAGTGGTTCCATAGTGGAATAATTATTTGGCTTGAAACAGGTCAACAACACTCCTGCTCCAGATGTTGGTGACCTAGATACATCGAAAAGCACCATTGAATTTTACAAATAACAGGGAAACGTCCCTAGTGAAAAGAGTTTCCAATCCGCAGCCACCACTGCCAAGAGTACGACATCCCGCAACATCTCTCCAACGGCCCACCCCAGTAAGAAAGCAACCCAGAATTATTCAAACGCGGGACGACATAAGAACCCTCCTCACGGTAAAATTGATAGTTCTCACAAGATTCCCATGAGGACGAAGAGAAAAAATGTTGTAAGGCAAGAGAAAGAGCCCGAAACTGAAAGTGATGACACACCAAGAGACCACCTCCTTACACTCAAAGTTTTCAGGGACACAGCCTGCACGAGAAATTCGAGAGGTCCAAATTAATTCGTTCAGGGCGGAAGGGGACCAAGAGACCCCCTCCTTACAGGAAAACACTTCAGGGACATAGGTTTTATGAGTAATTCCATAGGTCCAAATTACTCCATTCTGGGTGGAAGGAGATGAGTAGTAGGAATATGCCTTGCACCACTGGGAGTTTTAGTCGTCACCCCCTAAGATGTTAATTGTATATCCAGAGAACATGAGAGTGGTCCCGCAATTGAATAATTCTTTGGCTTGAAATATGTATATGGGCGCATCAAGAGACCATTTCCTTACATACAAAGAATTCAGGGACACGGGTTGCACCAGGGACAAATCCAAACCCAATTCAAAACCCTAAAAATGAAAGGAAAGAATACATCTCTGAGGGCGAGGACCACCATCCGAACTAAGAGACTCAAACTCTCGAGCTTCAAAGCGGCTATTGTGTTTAGCATCAATTTCTTTTCTGAAACCCCTTCCTTTGGTCTTGTTAGGGCCACCATCATTGAGCTGGGAAGTGCCCCCCGTTATGGTTTATTTCAATTTGGGTGCAGGAGTGGTAAGAGCGTTTTCATTGCCATCATCTGTCGTCATATGATCGTTCATCAGATTATCTTCTTCCACCTCGAAATCAACCGCATCAACCTCTACGTCGGCCATCAACGTAGGCGGGTGGGTTGTCTGAGCAGGGGGGGTTTCCTTGGAATTATTTGGCTTGAAATATATCTCTCGGTGCACCAAGGGACCATCTCCTTTTTTGCTTCTGGGCGGAAGGAGATAAGTATTAAAAATATAACCTGGACCATTGGAACTTCTAGTCATCATGCCCAAAGGTGTTTACTATGTCTGGATAGAACTGTTGTCGAACTGTTGCCATAAGTCAACAAGAATGTTTGTTTTCTCCAGATGATGTTTGAAATGAACATTTGGAATGATAATATAACCCTACGTGAATCTTGGTTTAATGCATATCAATGGGAGATCTCCTTGAGCCTTTCATTGATCAATGATAATCTCTATGAATCATGCATCATGAGTTGTTACCATTACATCTTACTAATTGCATACTTAGAAAAAAGTGTGAAGGTGGCAGTGACGGCAAAGAGAGATTAAGGATTAGAGATTTCGTGAAGCCACCAATGGGACGATGAGAGAAAGAGATTGCATGACACTTGAAATGAACACTCATAAAGGATAACACAACCCTCCGTAAATCTTGGTTTAATTCATATTAATGACAGATCTCATCTAGCCTTTCGGGCATTAATGACAATGTTAACGGTTCCTGCAGGATGAGATATTAGCATTAAAGATTAATAATTGTATATATATAAAGAAGTGTGAAGGTGGCAGGGATGGCGAAGAGTGATTAAACATTGGAAATTTTGTGAAGCCGCCAACCCATGAAAGAGATTCCAAGAAATGGCCAAGTATGGAAAGTGGTCGGTCGGGCTCCAAAATAGGGTCACAAGTTATACTCAGGAGACCGGAGGGCACGATGGTCAAATTGTATGTCTCTGAAATTTTGACTGCAAAATGTGTAACACTGAACAGGGCATAATGACGGACTTCGGCAGTCAATTTGTATATCACGAAAATTTGGGTGTTGTTTGTAGGTCGCGGAACAATGGAAGCACAATGTTGAGCAAGCTTGATCAGGAACAGGCGATGGAAATAGTGGCTAAGTATGGAATGGAGAAGCGGTTGGTCGGACTCGTGATATAAAATCATGAGACATATTCGAAATAGGGCATATTGACGGGCTTAAAAACATGGCCACAAGTTATACTCAGGAGACGTCAAGGCCCGATGGTCAAATTGTATGTCTCTGAAATTTTGATTGCAAAATGTGTAACATGAAATAGGGCATAATGACGGACTTCGGTGGTCAATTTGTATATCGCAAAACTTAAGGTGATGTATATAAAAGAATGAGACATATTCAGAAAAACAAGTAAGTAACCAGAAAGGGAAAGTAAAGGAGAAAAAGAAAGGGGGATTTGGTTGTCAATTTGTAGATCGAGGAAGTTTGGGTGTTGTTTGCATGTGGTGGAACAATGGAAACGCAATGGTGATCCCGCCTACCCGAGAACCCGCGATCCAAAAAGTTGTTGAATATGGAATGGGGAAGCGGTCGATCGGACTCATGATATAAAATCATCGATGGAAATATGAACACGTGAATCCGCCAACCCGCACACCTAGAAATTTTTCGATAAATGACTAAGTAACCAGAAAGGGAAAGAAGAGGGAAAAGAGAAAGGGGATGGAAATTCTCGGAAGCGGGAATTGTTATTAAGAAATCCCCATTGATGGTCTTAACAGTAACTATGAAGTGCATTAAACAGGTGAACAGGATCTTCAATCAAGGAATAGATAAAGTGAGTCATGCTTATACTGTCCAGTATGTGTTTGCATAAGAGAAGCATCAAAAGGCTACAGGAAAATCAATTTTGGGATGTTCAAGTAAAATTATTGTACTGTCAACTTCACCGTAAGTATAACAACGATGAATTTTATTTTTATTTTTTTTCAATTGATATGATAGTTCCATTGGACTTCACATAGTATATATCCTTTTATTTAAAAATATTTCTGAAGATGAATTTTGGTAATTTCATTGATCAAGTAAGTGCTAAAACAATCCGCATATTACATTTGCTTCACAGATCTTACATTAAAACGCAAAGCAACTCCTGTATATTCTTTAAGATCATAGAAAAACCGCTTAGATCCTGAATGTATCATTAATTTTTTCAAAACCAAGCATACAACCAAGAGGCAAGTGAACACCAAATGTATTGAAAGTCGAGGCACAAGGAAACGCATGAACACAGAAGGCACCAAGGGAGATCCCAGAAGGGTCCATAAAGCAGTACGCATCGACCTATGCATCAAACAATTTGATATAAAAAAAAAAGAACATGTGGCATTGGTTTTCTCTTACATGTGGGACACCCTCATTGGGTAGCATGGACAGATACACATGAAATTGTTTTGTTTCAAGTGCTAAAACGAGCCACATATTACATTTTCTTCATAGAGCTTACATTAAAATGCAAAGCAGGTCCCATATATTCTTTAAGATCATAGAAAAAACGCTAAGATCCTGAATGTATCATTAATTTTCCAGAACCAAGCATACAACCAAGAGCCAAGTAAACACAAAATGTATTGAAAGTCGAGGCACAAGGCAACGCATGAACACAGAAGGCGCCAAGGGAGATCCCACAAGGGTCCATAGAGTAGCATGCATTGACCTATGCATTGGTTTTCTCTTACATGTGGGATATCTTCATTGGGTAGCATGGACAGATACACATGAGATTGTTTCATTTCCTTCCGATGCTTGTTATGATTTTTATTTTTTTTTGGTTCAGTCGATATGAAGTATTGCATTGTCCTCATTTAATGTAAATTTACTATGGATCTAAACACTACTACATATGGGTGGATTATTCCATGGAATTTTTCCATGCTTCCACTAGTTTCATCTTTTTTTTAAACATGACAGGATTTTCGTCATTATTGCCATGAAATTTTGTCGCAATATCCACGAAAATCTTATTTTAATCTAGTCAGGATTTTCGTCGCAATAGCGACGAACTTTCGTTGCAATAGCAACAAAAATTTTGCTTATCTCATTGGTCGGTGTTAATGGCTAGTTGACTATTTGATCTATATATACGTGACTTTAAGAGACTTTGTGACACAATTGCTATATGTGTGACACTGTTCTTGGCTTTTGTTTGAGCTGTTTATTTTTTCCATCACCCACCAGTTGAACAAATCCAATTCTCGATCTACATAGATCGGATTTTGAACTTGAAAGGTTAGTATGTTATTTTTTATTGATGTACTCATTTAACTTGTAAATTTTTGTTCAAATTTCATGTAGCTTGTTTTTTCCTTGATAATATATTATAATATGTGTAGTACCATATTTCATGTCTTTTGTTTTTGGATCTAGTTCGTATATTCTATGGAAAAGGGTATGTGGATTCCATAATATCTACGAGATATTCCCATAATATTCGCAAATTTCAAATAGAACTCGCATTATTTTCCATAGACAAAGAGATATAATGCATGAGTGTGGAAGATAAAATAGTAAAACAAAGAAGAAAACTGCAATTTCAACTTGTAAAAAGAAAAATTCGAGGAAATCTCTAATTTCAATGAAAGAGGCATAAGCTTACCAAATATTCAAGAAGAGACTATTCTGAAAGCTTCACCTCACCCTGAGAAATATTAATAACATTTCCCTCTTCCGCATAAATTCTTTGCTATCCTCAACATATTGTAATAAATAATGGGTAGGTTGGCACTACTGACAAGATAACATGTTGATATTACATATAATTATTAATGTATGAGAGATCATCCATTATTTAAGCATGAAAAACAAAACCCAAGACTAAATATTGTGGTTGACGTGATCGGGTCTGTACATTTTGCAAAACAAAGTACGAGAATTTCCATTATTTAAGCATGCAAAACAAAACATTATAAAACATTGTTAAAAATTTTGTAAATTTACAAAAGTCAAAATGATTTTGACTTGCAATCAATTGCGATATTCCCTGCTTTAGCAGGGACTAATAAGATACATAAACACTAACCCTAAACTTATGTTAGGTATATATGTCATTATTATATAAAGAAAACATGTGTACACATATGACCTTATTATAAAGATGTTATCTATGTCGTGATTAGGCACATAAACATCACTTTTAAATAACCACCTTCAACCATCTTAGCTTATGGTTAGCCACCTTTAACTTTCTTGGCTTATGACTAAGCACCTTTAACAAATGAACTTATGATTATATACCATAGTCTTCCAATATAAATAAAGTATATTTGTTTCAACTTTCTCAATAAAATCCACATACCCTTTTCTGATATGTGATGTTGTTTCTCTAATTTTTTAATAATCACACGCAATTCTAGATGTAGTGATTAACTTTATTTTGTAGTCGATGTAACTTGTTTATACACTATTAATAAGGATCGGTATCTAAAATATAAAAAAATCATGGTGAAATCTATGATAACATGATGAAATCTCCTAGTCAGACAATGAAAAATGAGAACATGCCAAAGTGTCTTAGAAAATAAAATTGTGACCACTGTAAGTAGCATAAAATTGTGACCATTGTATGTAGATGCAAATCAACACGTCATAATTTAAACCAACCCAACCCAATTGTGGATGACAAGTGGTTGGCATTCTTTTTTTAGTGGTGAATTTCAAAGATTGACATTTTGTCTACAAAACAACTTAGAGGCTAGTGTATGGTGTCGAGTGATTCGAGTTTGAGAAATTTTGACCACTTTTGTTAAATGTTGTGTAATTATTTTCCATGGTTATTCAGTACACAATACTCTATAGTACAAATTGAAGCATATCTATCTTAATAGTTAATCGATAATAATAATAATAATAAGCATGTCAAAATGTCTTAGAAGAAATAATTGTGAGGATTGTAGGTCACTATAAAAAAACATATCATAATCAAAAGGAATAGATAAAATATAAAAAATTGACAAATTAATGTTTGGTATGGTGTAGGTAAGACAATTAATTGTCAATACAAGGATTTGTCACAATGAACGAAAATGACAGGAAGCTTGCTCGGTTAAGAGCGGCATTAGAGGCAAGGGGTGATGGAAAATGTTATTGCCCTTGCTATGATTGCAGAGGCTTGCAAAAAATAAGACTTTTAATAACAACAGCCCAAAGACATTGTAGGGAGAAGGGGCATGCCGAAGGGGGTTATGAATATCGTCCCTTGGTAAGAGGATTCAATATTTAATGTAGTCTCTATAATAATCAGTATGTCATGAATTTTAGTAATATTTCTTATCGAGATTTTTGTATTTTCTATACACACTAACTTTTCTACGTTGTTTTTAAATATATAGACGATGCCCCCAAAATGTCGACCTCTAGAGAGTTATTTGCCAAGTACTAGAAGAAATACTACTTTACAGGGAGATGAACTTTGAGATTAGAATATTGAAGTTGTTGATCAAGTTATTAATGATGATATGGATGGAGATAACATTAGTGATTCAAATCAAGAAGATGAGATACATAGATTGATCCAAGACACATTTGCTCCAATGGATGAGGACAACCAGGATGATAGTCATGATGTTGATC
>ML831065.1:42715-87400 GCA_009831015.1 Picea engelmannii | reverse complement strand
TTGCAATCCTAACATTAAAAGTAACATTAAAGGATATTACCTTCATTTTTCAAACTATAAATATCTTGTTCAGGACAAATTCTATATAGATTGTTTGTTTTATGAAAAGTAGAATTAATAGGAGCAAAATAACAAAAGACAAATCTTTCATCTTAGGGACCTTACACTCTTCATCCTCTTAAGTTTCAACTAGAAAAATAATATCAATATCACTATTGATCCTATTTATTATTATCTTTCTCCTCTCTATTCCTCAAAAGAGTTTTTAGATTTCTAAGGTTTTTTTTTTACTTCTTTACTTTTTGAAATTCGAACTTCTGTCTTTTTTTCATTGAACTTCATTACAAGCCCTTTGAGTTTTTATTTTTTTTTAACTTCATTACAAGTTAGAAGTTAGGTAGTCACATCTTCGGTCGAATTAATTTTTGAAACCTTATTGCCAGCGTTTATAAGTAGAGCGAATGACTTGATCTAGGAATTTACGAGTCTGGGCTACCAACATCATCCCGCATCCTGTCGGTTCGTCAAACGATTAAAGGAGCGGCCCTCACGGTTCTCTTCATTGGGACTCAGAACCTTTTCTGTCATTTCTGGAATCATAGAGGGATCAGAGGCGCTACCTATCTGGATAAATTGAAGGAAGACCATGTAATATGTGAATCTGCGCGAAGTTTTAAAAGGTTTTTGGTGTAAATTTCTCATCATTATTAACTATTAACTGATTTAATCAAATATACATATAACTACATAAAAGAATTTGACACTCATAATTTTTTATAACACTTAAAATGAAAAATATAAAAAACTAATAACAATCATCAAATTTTCAATTGACAGGTAAAGTAAATTGGAATTGGAAATTCCAAACCTGATAGCATCCTTTAACCGGGTGATTTGGTTGTTCCATAGTCTAGGCCTCACATGACAGGAACCGGAACCATCTGGTGGTAAGCAAATCGGTGAAACCATTTACAATTACAAGTACTGAACAGTTCATCTATTACACTTCGTCACGATAAACAATGATGACAATTGTTACATTTCTTTCTCATTTCCCATGTTGCTTCGATTAAGTCTTTTCAGTCGTTAGAACAATCTACAGTATCTTGCATAAAATAATTATTATATATATACTGTACACAATCAATATATATTTACAGAAAGTTCATGACATATATTAATAAAGTTCACCATAACTGTTACTTTTCTTTCTAATTTTCCATGTTGATTGGATTACGTTTCTTTCTAATTTTCCATGTTGATTGGATTACGTTTCTTCATTGATAGAGTAAAACATCATGCTCGGTTTATGGGGGAAGATAAATATTGGAAATATATATTGTTATGATTTAACTATATGGGAAGAGGAATTGGAGGGGCTTTGGTGAAGTAAATTTTTTATTGGGAAATGTTAGCTTTAGAATTGATTGTTTAAATAAAGCTACAATTTTATTTTTTTTATTTATTAATCATTGAATGTATGTAAAATTTTGGTGGGAAAGTTTTCTCTTATGAAAGTATGGGAAGAGTACAATCATTATAGGAATGGTAAAGGTCCTATATTTCGAGAATTAATGTGAGTAATGTTAGCCATCATTTCCACCAATCCTCTCATTGTCATTGACTCTAGCATTCTCACATGGTTTCTCTAAGTTGATAATGTTGTGTTTTCCATTGCTAACTATTACTAAGATGGAGGTTAACGAAAATTAGCATTGTAAAATGGAAAATGCATACCTAAGATGAAATAACAATTGGTTGTAGGCTAGCATAGAGGACGGGTAATTCAGGAACCTTTCACCCACTGTGCATACTATGTTGATTAAGGTTGGTTGTCATTGATGTCAACCCTTGAAGAAAGCCCCGTAGCACAAAGGTTTGGGTAATGGACCCAATATTGTTTGATGTAAATATGACTCATTATTGTTTTGTCATGGTTGATAAGAAGTAAATATGGATGAACTCCAAAGTGGTCCCCTTATGGTGAAAGACCTCACAGGAAGACACTTTGTGGAGTAAGAGAACCCATGCTTAATTGTGGAATAATGAGATGAAAGAAAGTGAATTTGTCAGGGAAAATATCCTATATGGATAGTGCTTGTCATGTCATTTCCGGTGGTATGTGGAACGTCACATAATTCCTCACGGTTAGAGAGTTATGGCCATGAGAAGTTGGAGACCCTAGGTTTGGGTAATGGACCCAAGTTTGTTTGACGGGTAACGGTATGAGTTATGATATATTTTTAGATAATACTATTCTATATGGATAATACATGTCATGCCATTTCTGGTGGTATGTAGAATGTCACATAACTCCTCACGGTTTGAGAGTTATGGCCTTACATAGTTGGAGGACCCTCATATGTCATCTAGAAGCCCCAAAAGGTCAAAGTAGCCAAAGTGGTTTAAGAGATTTTAAAAGGTAAATAATAAAGTGAAGTGATGAGTGTATTGTAATTCAAAGTGAATACAAAATAAATTAGTTAATAATAAATTTAATGGAGAAATTAGAAGTGGACCCAACCCTAAAATAAGGAAAGTAGGCCAAGTGATGTACGCCCCTCCTCAACCCGCAGGTCGGAAGATCACGTACACATGATCTTTCTTCCCACACTGGCCCGAAGAGATTTTGGAAATGGCTCCTCTATTTACCTCTAGGGAAATCTGCACCCACAATTAACTTCGAGAAATTTCCCCTTATACTTCGGGATATCGGACTTCGCACTTTCGTGAATCCAGTGGTCAGTCGCCTTGTCTCTCAATCTCCGAAAACCTAAAAACAGTCAACGCTTGACCTTTTCTCTCTCTATTTCGGATTTCTCCTTATTGCGATTTCAGCGGTTGCGATGTCAAGCAACTCGTTCCCTCAATTCCTGAAACCTGATTTACCGAAACTCCGATGCGCTTGCAAGGTTTGACTTTTCAACAACCCCTCATTCTATCGGGACTTTGGACTTTGCGATTTTACGATTCCTAATGCAAAGAGTTTGGATCTTCACCCCATGGAACCCTGAAATGGTCAACGGAGTTTGACTCCATGTTGATACTGTGCCACCTATCCACCCTACTGATTCTGTGGCCCACACAATCCTTTCGGCCCTTTGGGATTTCGCATTTCGTGATTTCGTGAGTCCTGATGCCAAGATTACGGGACTCCACTCGCGAAAACCCAAAATAGAAGTTCACGGGTAAATCCAACGGCCCCTATTGGCTTGAATCTACAGTTCTTCCTCTTTTGAGCTTGAATCCCTCAAAAACACTCACTGTAACCCCCTTGCTTCTCCGTGAGATCTGACGGCTCACGGGACTTCATGAATTCTCCACAGAGAATTTCGACCGTTCGTTCTTTCCTTCTCAAGGACGTCTGCAACTTCTTACCAAAGTGTTCTTCTACAGTACTTAATCACCTGCGACCCAACTTGCAATGCTTTCTCACTATTTTCAGTGCACAGCTTCCTGTGCTTCCTTCGACGACTTTGAAGGCTTTATCCTTCTTGAACTTTCTCCAACTCTGAGTCTTGAAGAAGAATCTTGCACACACTCCTTGCGGAAAATTCCTTAATTAATCCAAGGAATTGGAACCCGTCGACTCTACGCACTCCTGCAGCAGTAGTCTCTCAATACTTCATTCAGGTTACAAAACCTGAACCTCTTCTCGGCCTGCGCACACCTTGCATGGCTCCTGTGCCCAACTGCACTTCTGAGGGAGTGAGAACAAAAGATATCTCTCCTGAGATTTCAGAGACAAACCTCTGAACCCTTTGTCAACGCACTCCTTGCGGACAATTCAACTGCACTCCTTGCAAGAACTCTTGCTCAGATGGAGAAACAATTGAAACTCATTTACCTTACCCTCTCTCTCAGATTTCAAACATTCAACAAGAAATCATTCATACATAGCATAAAATCAATTGCACGCAGAAAGAGTAAAACATTGATGAGAATAACATTCAAAAATGCATACACAAAGAATATATGAACACCATGAGTCTGAATCAAAGCATTCTTGTATTAATCCAGAACTTTTGTACATGGAGTTCTTCTACACACTTCTCTGCTTCTTCTCTTCTATGCTCTTATGCTCTCAATTGGAATCCTTCTCCTATCTGTTCTATTCTTCTATCTTACAATAATACAATGAGGGTGTCTATATTATGTTTCCCTCTCTCATTCTAAACTATCTAATCTAGAATTAAATTCTATCTACTTGCATTAACTATTATAAATGCCTTCTACCTACTAAGGAAGAGAGCGGATCGCTCAAGGTCTGTTTACAATATTACAAGTGCGCTCCTTCTTAATTATCTCATTTAATATTGGCGCATTAGCTTCAAGGTAATTTCAAAATTTGCGCTGGGTGCTTCTCCAACTGTCTTTTGTCTCCGCGCTGGCTCGCTTGAGATGCTCCTGCATCATACTCCCTTGCTTGAAAATTTTCATGGGCTCCTGTCCATGAGCTCACGTACAATGTGTCCATGCCTCTGGATCTCTTCTTTGTTCTCCCAGCTGGCATTTTCAACTTGATGGCCCTTCCACTTGACCAAATACTCAAAGTATTACTTTTGTCTGGTCTTCTTGCCGACCCTTTTGTCCAGTATGCGCTCCATCTGCAGCTTTTTTGTAATTGGCATCTGTTTTGTCCACTAGACCTCTGGTTGTTCAGCACTTGTTCCAGCTTCCTCAGTTTTTTATGGGTACAAATCTGAGATATTGAATACCGGAGAAATTCCAATCCCATCGGGTAATTCAATCTCGTAAGCATTTGCCCCAAATTTCTTCAAGACCTTACATGGTCTGATTTTCTTCATCTTCAGCTTATTATATGTTCCCCTCGGGAACCTTTCCTTTCTCAAATGTGCCCGGATCAAATCACCAACCTCAAATTGAAGTTGTCTCCTATGTTGATCTGCTCTGTGCTTATATTTCTAGCTCGAATTCTGCAATCGCTCCTTCACCTGGTTGTGAAGTTCCTTCATCGCCTCTGTGAAATCTTCTGTACTAGTGCTCCTAATCAAAATCTCTTATGAATCTCTCAGCTCAAAAATTCCTCTCAGTTGCATGCCATAGACAATTTGAAATGGACTTTTCCCCGTGCTTCTGTTAACTAAGTTGTTGTAAGAAAACTCTGCCTATGGTAATATGTTGTCCCACTGGCTATGGTGTTCTGTCACAAGGCTTCTTAGTAAGTCTCCCAAAATTTTGTTTTCCACTTCTGTCTGTCCATCCGTCTGAGGATGATAAGCCCAACTAAATGACAAGTTAGTTCCCAGCTTCTTCCATAAGGTCCTCCAAAAGTGTCCTACGAAATTAGTGTCTCAATCCGAAACTATGCTCCTTGGTAAGTCGTGAAGTCGAATGACTCCTTTGAAAAACAGATTCGCAATGTGAGTTGCGTCACTGGTCTTCTGACATGGAATGAAGTGTGCCATCTTGGAAAATCTATCCACCACCACAAAGATTGAGTCAAAACCTCTTTGTGTTCTTGGAAACCCCAATATGAAATGCATGTTGACTGCATCCCATGGCCTCTCAGGTATGGGCAATGGTTGATAAAACCTTGTATTTTGTTTCCTTCCCTTCGAATGCTGGCAAATTCTGCATTTGTCCACGAATCTCTTGATGTTTTCTCACATTCCTGGCCAAAAATATGACTCATTCAATTTTGCAAACGTCTTGTCCTGACCAAAATGTCCTGCCAATCCTCCACTATGTTTCTCCTTCAACAAATTCTCCCTCATGGAGCATTTTGGAATACAAAGTTGATTACCTTTAAACAGTAATCCTTCCTGGATCATGTATTCTTTCCATTGGATTCTATCTCTGAGAATTGGATTCTCAACTGCTTCGTATGCCTCCTTAAAATCTGGATCATCTTGATACATCCCCCTGAGATCATCAAAACCCAACGTTTTGACCCTGAACTCCTGCAATAGCAAACACTTCCTGCTCAAAGAATCAACAACTTTCTTAGCAACACCAAAAATATGTTTAATCACAAATGTGAAATTTTTCATATACTCAACCCATTTAACATGTCTTTGATTTAACTTTTCCTGTTGAGTCACAAATTGCAATGCATGATTGTCACTGTATAGGACAAATTCTTTGGGGACTAAGTAATGTCTCCATTTCTTCAATGCTTGAACAATAGCATAGAAATCCTTGTCATACGTGGAGTATTTCACCGTGGCTTCATTCATCTTCTCACTGAAATATGCTATCGACCTGTCTTCTTGACTCAAGATTGCCCCTATTGCAAATCCACTTGCATTGCATTTCACCTGAATTGTCTTGTGGAAATCAGGCAACACCAAAATTGGTTGTTCCGTAATCTTCCTCTTCAATAGATTAAAGCCATTCTCAGCTTCTTTTGTCCAGTGAAAATATTTGTGTCTTTTCTTCACTGTATCCATCATCGGTGCACTAATTCCACTGAAATTCCTGATGAATTTTTAGTAGAAACTAGCCAATCCATGAAAAATTCTCACCTCAAAGATATTCTTCGATGATGGCCAATTCTTGATCACCTGCACCTTATCTGGATCCATCCTCAACTTATTTGCAAAAATAACAAATCCCAAATAAATGATCTTTGTCTTCATGAATGAGGATTTCCTCATGTTTATCAACAACTTCTCCTGTTGTAACCTCTTCATCACTGTAGCCAAATGTTTCAGATGCTCTGCCACTGTTTTACTGAAAACCAATATGTCATCCAGATATATGATAACAAATTTTCCGATGAAATCCCTTAGGACTTCGTTCATCAACCTCATGAAGGTAATGGGCACATTTGTTAAGCCAAACGGCATAACAAGCCATTCATACAATCCTTCATTGGTTTTGAATGTCATCTTCCATTCATCACCTTCTCTCATATGGATTTGATGATAACTGCTTTTCAAATCAATCTTTGAAAATAATTTTGCTCCACTCATGCATTCCATCAGGTCATCCATCCTTGGCAATGGAAATCAGTACCTGATGGTTATCTTGTTGATCGCCCTGGAGTCAGTACACATCCTCCAAACTTCGTCTTTCTTCGGACTGAGTACTGTTGGAACAACACACGGACTCAAGCTTTCCTTAACCAATCCTTTGTCCAACAAATCCTGGACTTGTCTTTTGACCTCTTCATTCTCTTGCAGCATTAATCTATATGCAGCTTTGTTTGGAAAACTAGCTCTTGGTATGAGATCAATATGATGACTCACACTTCTAATCGGTGGAAACGAACAAGGTAATTTCTCCACTACTATGTCAGCAAACTCTTCCAGCAGTTCCTGAACCTCTTCTGGTAAATCATCCACCCTTGTGCTGGTCAAAACAATCTTTGATTTCCTCACCACAATGAATTGTGGTTCTTCCTTCTTCGTAACATCTATAAGAAGTTCCTTCCCACTCATGAGAGGTACAATGTTTCTTACTTCAGGTTTCACCTCCTTATCCTTGATTGGAAGCAACATGTGAGTTCTTACATTCTTCTCTAGGGTGTAGGTGTTCATTCTCCCATCATGATTCACATTCCTTTCATATTGCCATGGTCTACCCAGCAATAGATGACAAACATCCATGGGAATAACATCACAAAGTATCTTATCATTATATCCTCCTATCTTAAATTCAACTAAACACTGTTTAGACAGTTACATGATGTTCTTTTTGTAGCCACGAAATTTTGTATGGGCTTGGATGATCAATCGTCTCCAACTCCATCTTTTCTACCATCTCTGTAGAAACGAGATTATCTTTGCTACCACTGTCCACAATGACCTTCCATACCCTGTCCTTGGTTTTGCAAGTAGTTCAAAAAATTCTGTTTCTTTGGACTAAACTCTCCACCTCCTTCTCTGGTGTCAAAAGAGCTTTTCGCATCATTAGCGATCTTCCGCCTTCAGCATATTCTGCCTCAATGTCTCACCTCTGTGCTTCGACAATGTGAGTCTCTCCACCTTCTTTCTTTTTATCTGGACACTCATAAGACTTGTGCGCATTCTTTCCACATGTGAAGCATGTTATTACTCCACCTCTTCCTCTTCCTCTACCTCTGGTACGAGGAAAAATGTTAATATCATCATAATCTGCTCCCTGTTCAGTGTGTTGCCCTCTCTGTGAGCTTCCTCCTCTCTCTGTTCGTGTCTGAGGTTTCTTCCACTCCTCCTTAGGCTTCTGATTTTTATCCTGGGCAACTGATTTTCCTTTGGGATGACCTCTGCCTTGGCCTCTTTGACCCTACTTTCGGCTCAGCTTCTCTTCGTCTTTCAGAGCCATCTGATAAGCATCTTCCACCATTCAGATGGTTATCATGCTCATCTCATCCTGAATGTCGTATCTCAGGCCATTCATGTATATGGAAAAATTTTCATCATCACTCTCCTGATGACCTGCCCTGATGTTCAGCCTGTAGAATTCTTCAGTGTATTCTTTCACTGTCATCAGCTTCTATCTCAAGTTTTTCATTCTTCGAAATAGAGTAATTTGGTAATCTCTGGGGATGAATTTTTCCTTCATCTTTGCGATCATTCTATCCCAGCTCTTGATCTTATTCTTGCCTTTGCAGCGTCTGTTAGCTTGTAGTTCATTCCACCACAATGCTGCATGTCCCTTCAATCTTGTGATAGCATGTTTGACCTTCTTGTCCTCTTCGACATCTTCATAGTCAAAGTATGTTTCTAGAGCTCTAATCCAGTCTAGAAGCTCCTCTGCATCTAGATTTCCCTCTTAGACTGGAATGTCCATTTTTGCTCTTGCACCCATTCTTGCAATAGCCCTAATCAAGCATTCATTTGCTGCATCTTTGGCTGCATATTCTTCTTCTTCATGTTCAGCCTCAATTTCACTTTCAGAATCACTAAGATCCCCAGCACTGACTGTGCGTCTCCGTGTTGTCTCCATGTCTTCAAGTTTGGCATTTAAAACACGCATCTCTCTCTCCATGGCTGGATCAGGCATCTGCCTACCTCTTCTTCTCGACATTTCCCTCTCCTCTGGTGGGTCAGGTGTTTTCCTATCCCTTCTTCTCGGTGGCATGGTGAATTCTCTTTTTCCTTGCTACAGAAAGCAAAGAACCTTTCTGGTCTTTGATACCAAACTGATGTATGCCCCTCCTCAACCTACAGGTCGGAAGATCACGTACACATGATCTTTCTTCCCACACTGGCCTAAAGAGATTTTGGAAATGGATCCTCTATTTCCCTCTCGAGAAATCTGTACCCACAATTAACTTCGAGAAATTTCCCCTTATACTTCGGGGGATCAGACTTCACACTTTCGCAAATCTGGTGGTCAAGCACCTTGTCTCTCAATCTCCAAGAACCCAAAAACAGTCAACGCTTGACCTTTTCTCTCTCTATTTCAGATTTCTCCTTATCACGATTTCGGTGGTTGCGATGTCAAGTAACTCATTCCCTCGATTCCTGAAACCTGGTTTATTGAAACTCCGATGCGCTCGCAAGGTTTGAATTTTCAACAGCCCCTTGTTGCGTCGGGACTTCGGACTTCGCAATTTCACGATTCCTAATGCAAAGATTTTAAGTCTTCACCCCACGAAACCCCGAAATGGTCAATAGAGTTTGATTCCATGTCGATACTGCGCCACCTATCCACCCTGTTGATTTTGTGGCCCACACAATCCTTTCGACCCTTCGAGATTTCGCGTTTGATGATTTCGCGAGTCCTGATGCCAAGATTATGGGACTCCACTCACGAAAACCCGAAATAGAAGTTCACGGGTAAATCCAACGGCCCCTATTGGCTTGAATCTATGGTTCTGCCTCTCCTGAGCTTGAACCCCTCAAAAACACTCGTCGTAAATCCCCTGCTTCTCTGTGAGATCTGACGGCTCACGAGACTTCACGAATTCTCCACAGAGAATTTCAAATGTCCGTTCTTTCCTTCTCAAGGACGTCTGCAACTTCTTACCAAAGTGTTTTTCCACAGTACTTAATCACCTACGACCCAACTTGAATGCTTTCTCACTGTTTTCAGTGCACAACTTCCTGTGCTTCCTTCGACGACTTTGAAGGCTTTATCCTTCCTGAACTTTCTCCAACTCTGAGTCTTGAAGAAGACTCCTGCATGCAATCCTTGTGGAAAATTCCTTAATTACTCCAAGGAATTGTAACCCATCGATTCTTCGCACTCCTGCAACAATAGTCTCTCAATACTTCGTTCAGGTTACAAAACCTAAACCTCTTCTCGGCCTGCGCACACCTTGCACGATTCCTGTGCCCAACTGTACTTCTGAGGGAGTGAGAACAAAAGATATCTCTCCTGAGATTTCATAGACAAACCTATGAACCCTTTGTCAATGCACTCCTTACGGACAATTCAACTGCACTCCTTCCAGGAACTCTTGCTCAGATAGAGAAAGAATTGAAACTCATTTCCCTTACCCTCTCTCTCATATTTCAAACATTCAACAAGAAATCATTCATACATAGCATAAAATAAATTGCATGACAAAAAGAGTAAAAAATTCATGAGCATCACATTAAAAAATGCATACACAGAGAATATATGAACACCATGAGTCTGAATCAAAGCATTCTTGTATTAATCCAGAACTTATGTACATGGATTTCTTCTACACACCTCTCTGCTTCTTCTCTTCTATGCTCTTATGCTCTCAATTGGCATCCTTGTCCTATCTATTCTATTCTTCTATCTTACAATAATACAATGAGGGTGTCTATATTATGTTTCCCTCTCTCATTCTAAACTGTCTAATCTAGAATTAAATTCTATCTACTTGCATTAACTATTATAAATGCCTTCTACCTACTAAGGATGAGAGCGGATCGCTCAAGGTCTGTTTACAATATTACAAGTGTGCTCCTTCTTAATTTTCTCATTTAAGATTGGCGCATTAACTCCAAGTAATTTAAAAATTTGTGCTGGGCGCTTCTCCAGCCGTCTTTTTTCTCCACGCTAGCTCTCTTGAGATGCTCATGCATCACCAAGTGACCTAGAAGATGTTTTTAAGGAAACTACTTGGAGAGTATAAATAAGAGGCAAGGCTCTCTCATTTGAATTACACTTGAGCATATTGAATATCTATATGTGTCTAAGGTAACCAAGGATATCTAAGCTGAAATTGTGAGGATATCCATGTTAAGTATAGAGTCCCTGCCTAATGCTCTGATCCATGAGACAATTAGCCATGAATAGGGATATCAAATTCCAATCCTTAGATGTAATTTTTCCATAATATCAATAAAGGAAACCTCCCCACGAGGAGAATATATCAATGAAATGCATGCATAGTGTGAGTTTAAAGAATGCAACGAAATATAATAGGCATAGATTCACAGAGTTTCATAGAAAACAAATTCCCATGAACATAATCTAGAATAATCATGCATAGCATGCATATACAAGAATATAGTAGATCTGACCAAATCTAACTACCATAAATTATTTGGTTATCATGCGAATCAAATTTATTTTCAGTATCCCCGGTGCAAAATGGACATTTACTTTGCATAGTTGCTTACTAGCCTCTGTATTTATGCAAATTCGACCAAATCTGCGTGCCACAAAAGAATATTTTATTGCTGGACTAACAATTGAAATTTAATAGAAAATTTAATTATAGATATGTAATTGATAGTTGGAATGAGTGCATGTATGGGAACTTAATAAGAAATTTAGTTATGCACTTGGAGGTGATGGTTGAATGAATAGGTGAATGTGATACTATGGAAGTTTTGATGTACTGGTCTTGAATATTTGTCTTATATTTACTAAGTGTTTGTTGTGCTGAAGATGTATAATTCAGGTTTATTAACTTAATAATTAACTTTTTATTAAATTAATCAATAATTATTCATATTTTTAATTATCTGTATAGGACTATGTAAAACATTTTTAGAATTGTTTTAATACCTAGTAATAGACACCATTATCAAATACTATGTTATAAACCTTAGCTACAGTTTCGAGAATTTACGATACCTTAAACTACACAAAAAAAAATCACTACATCGTCTTTTATGTGTTTTATTTATTTGCTAACTATTTGTTGTGCAGTATACATGTACAAAGGTCCACATTCTATATAGTTATGGTTTATTAAATGTATAATTAACTTCTATTTTTAAAATGTAAAAATGATTTTGTTAACAATATGAGTATGCACAATAATACTATACTATCTATAACATTAGTAAAAATTCCAGGTATATTTCATTTCTAAGAATGTTTTTCTCATAGTTAATATGCCTTTTTCTCTTGATAACTATTAGACCAAGTCTTGTAATGCATACATGTATAGCTTTTGCATCTCTAGACTTATATCGTCCATTATATAGTCTTCATAGATATTAAACCCTGTCTTCTACATATTTAAGATTGTGCATATATTAAATCTTTCCATATTTGAGAATATGCTTGCATATAGAGATGTTAAGTCATAAAATGTATGTGCAATGTGCAATGCACAACCGCTTATGTGTGGATTCTTTTGGGATGCTTATGTATGGAGACTTTTGTATGGGTACACAACCATACTTGTGCAAGGATATACCTATGCTAAATAATAAATAAATAATATTAAATAATTCTCTCTCAGAATATACCTATACAATTGTCCCCTCACACTACATATGGATCATTATTAATAACAAATTAAAAAAAAATACTAAATATTAATTATTTAATAAAAAATGAATAGTTTTTTTACTTGAATATATGCACCACTAACAAAGATACATGTACGGGGAAGATGCATGTACAAAAGTCTCTCTACATAAACATGATCTCATTAAATAATGCATACAGGATGTATGGGTATGGAACCACCCCTACGTGGAAATATAACTACGCAAATGTCTCCGAATATAAACAACAACTCATTGCACATTGCAATATTAAATAGTCGATAATTAATTAATTATTTCATATTAAACAATTAATAAATAATATGTAATAACACACAAATAATATTTAATAATGCACATACCAATACTGAGTCATAGATGTGCAAGGATATATATCTGTAAAAGTCTCTGCACATAATCAACAATCCATTGCACATTGCATTATTAAATAATTAGAAAATAATTAATTGTTTAATATTAAATAATTATTAACTAATTAATAAATAATATTAAATAATGCACATGTGATCTACTCGTACAAAATAATAGTTATGCAATGATATACCCATGCAAATATCTCTTCAAAATTCATCAAAAAAAAGCTTTCGCAAATTTGATATATCGGTACATCACTATATTGTGTAGGGATATGCCTCTGCTAGAGTTTTCGCCCATACATATGCAGACAAATACTTTTGCCGAGGTAGACACAAATATTCAAAGAAAAAGACTCTACACATACCATATACGGACCTACATAACCATAATTGTGTGGGGATTTGCCTTCGCCAAAGTGTTTACACATAATCACTAATGCGTTGCACATTAATAAATAATACCATATCTATCTAGCCCTATACATGTGCGTAAGTCCTGCAAATTGTTCTTATAAATAATTAATAAATAATATTAAGTAGTTAATTATTTAACAAATTGCAACCATAATTATGCGGGGATTTGAAGCAACACATTGCACATCACAATATTAAATAATCAATAAAGCATATCCCTACACAACTATGGTTCCACACATTACATATGACTCATTATTAATAAAATATTAAATAATTAATTATTTAATAAATAATAATAATTTATTTATTTAATAAAAATTAAATAATATTTTTACTTCCATATGCACCACCAACAAACATACTTGTGAATGAGATATATCCATGAAAAACTCTCCGCACACAAGCATGATTCGATTAAAAAATGCACACATGATGCAGGTACCTGTGTGGAGATATAGTTGTAGAAAATTCTTCACACGTAAGGAGGAGCTCATTGCAAATTTCAATATTAAATAATTGATAAATAACTATAATATTTAATATTAAATAATTGATAAATAACTATAATATTTAATATTAAATAATTTTTAAATTTCTAATATATAATATCTAACAATGTACATACTGTTATAGGATAAATCCGTAAGTGTGGACACAAACCGATCTCCCTAGATCCACCTAGATCTAGAACAAAACAAGACAGAATATACCGCTTTCCCTAGATCTAACTATTGAATTAAATTGGAAGTGAGAAGAAGATATGTACCATGTAATCGCTTCCTTAATCTTTGTTGCTCCAGCTTCGCTCCAGCGCTCTTGTGCAGTCCAGATCAAAACAACACAAATGAACCAAAGTGAAAGCAAATAATATATCCAATAGCTAATCTATACATATGATCAAGGAATTATGTAATAAAGTAGATCTCACTTTATGGGAAAGAAATATATTACTGTATTATTAAATATGAAAGAGAGATTACAACCTGAGCCTTGATGTCGTAAGGTCCCTTCCAACTGTCCTTCGTTCCCCACACACTTCTTGCTCCAAAGATTCTGAAACCATAGATCTGATAGCCACTCACAATCTATCTTGACAAAGAAAATCTCAAAGCCACTCCAACCAAGCTAATAATTCCAAGCCAAACAAAAGCTCACAAGCTAACAAAAGCTCAAGCTCATCCAAGCTACACAAAAGCTAACTTTCTCCATGATAACTCTTATCCTTTTATAAGCTGAAGAAGATAAGGTGAGGAGGTTAGGATGATCCCACTAAATCATGAAAGTGAGTAAGATCCAAACCATTCGGGTGCCACCTCACCAAAGAAGCTTCTCCTTCTAGAAGATTCGAGAAATCGCTCATTTTTCCCACATGCTGAAATTCTCGCACCCTAGCTATATAGCAACCTGCGAACTGTTCGCACCCTGGCTATAGTGCAACCTGCGAGAATTGGTCATTCTCGCATCCTGCCTATATAGCAACCTGCGAACATCCCTTTTTACAAGGTTTTTACATAGGAAAATGCAACTTCTTTTCTCAGGAGAAGTTCTTCTCCCTTCTCTCTTCAGGAACTCAGGCCACTATGACCCTTCTGAAGGCAACAGATAGGTTTACATCATTAACGATCATAGGGATGACGAAAATAATGTGTAACACATACTAGTATGTAGCCATAGTTGTGAGAGAATATCTGATAAAAGTCCCGGAAAATAGGCATGCATTTTCCATTGCAATATTAAATTATTAATAAATAATTAATTATTTAATATTAAACAATTAGTATATAATTAATAACTAGAAAAGTCTAGCACATTGTACATTGAAATATTAAATAATTAATAATTGAAATATTTCATAGTGTGCATTGCACATTAATAAATAATATCATACTTATGTGATGTTATATATGTACGAAAGTGCAAAAAAGTTATCAAGGAAAAAATCTCTACACACATTCTTACGATAAGCAATATTACATAATTAATAAATAATTAATTATTTAATAACTTATAATTAATAATTGAATGATTAATAAATAGTTAACAACTAAGTAATAACGAATATTAAATAATTAGTTATTTAATAAATTGCACATTGTATATTGGGCATTACACATGAATAAACAATATCATACCTATGTGAGGATATATATGTACATATATGTGGACAAATGTTTAAAGCGAAAGTCTCCTCACATATGATATACTACTAGGTTTTACTTCACATTGAACAATTTTCTTTGTTTATTTTTTTATTTTTACAAAGTTTTATGATAATTGTTTCTATTTTATTCTAATCATTGTCATCTTTGCGTATACAATAATGTTTTTTTGTTCCTTTATTATATGAATTATCTTTTGACGAAGACTATTCATTATCTATGCATCTAGTTATACCAAGTTTAATTGTTCACTATGTATTTTTGAGTTGGTAGGAGTTGTTTTGTGATGCAACCCTTGTTTATTATGCCTGGTATGATTTGTTTTGTTAATTTCATTTTCCTATCATATTCAAATTACCGAGTATATTTAGTTATTACAATTTGTTATGTATTCTAAGGATGTGACAACTTTTTCAATCGATTTTATTAGACGTGACCATTCATAAGTATGATGCTTTGGTTCATTTGTAGATCTCTCTTGTGAAAACAAGGAGATCTAGTTAGTTTAGAACATTGTTAAATTTATGTAGACATAGTCAAGTTGAAGAGCACTAATAGAGTCATCGGAATGATGGTGACAAAAAAAAAGGTGGTAGCTAGGCATTTATGTACAATATATAATGTTATAGTGGAATGGCTATATAATTAGGTATTTAACTTTAATTGTAGATTATAATATCACTAAATACCAGTGAAACCTGTACAGACGTGTAAAAAACTTGAAAAAGGCCAAACTATCTGCAGCTTCTCTTGTCACAACGTGCATATGTACACCAGGGAACTATTGTATTTCATGCAACCATATGTTCAACCATAACGCATTATGTAGACATTTATCCCTGTAAAAACAACATCTATTCTATTTTATAGGAACTGTACGGAGAAATCAGACAAGTTATTTCACTTTGATCCCATACTTCTCTTCTACCATACTCCTAATAGTTCTCTTAACTACAAAATGAAATCTATTTGCGATTTACTGAACCTAGTGGAACTTGCATTTTAATTGATTATGTGTATATGTACATTTACAGTTAATCGTAATGTCGGCCAGGAGAAGCTATATTATAATGGATGACTATCCATTGTTGCATGACAGGTATGGACAATTTGTGCCATATATAGATTTTAGTTTTAAACATTTACAACTTACCAAGATTCATGTTTTCTATTTAAATTCCATATGAGTATCGACATATGTGTTTCACATTAATGCAAATATCTCGTTTAAGACAACAATATAATAATGTGTTTTTTTATTTTTGGTTTGATTGCATTTGATTCTATATATAGTTCTATTCAGTCATAGAAAGTTGCTTATATCAATTGAAACTAAATGGGTGATTGCATGCCATGATATTATCAATAGACAAGCATCAAAATCCCTAAATTTGATTTTATGCAAAAGCTTTATCACATGTTATTTTCTTTGTTGAACCAGATGAAACAATATAAAATTCCATTCAAACAAGCAAGCCAATATAAAAATTCAGACCAATACATGTAAGAAGAACAAATGTGATTGTGATTTGTTGCACGATCACATTACAAAAGAAATTTCTAACACTGAAAACAAAGATGCATATTGCATCTACAAACTTGTTCCAATTGCAATCTAGTTACTGTAACAATATAGAAATATTGCAATGTAACATGATCAATAATATCCAAACAACTTGTCTTCAATTTCGATAACATTTTTGACATAATTGAATTGAAAAGAATGTAACAGAACAATACCACAATACTACGAGGGTCAATGAAATACATTCAAATCAATGCATACACTATTCTTAGCATTCAATAAGTAAACAAGAAATATGTATATGCAATGCATATGATATTATGAGAAGTGCATACATTAAAGAGAAATAATAAGTGATAGTTGACATAATTTTTTCTGCCTCGAGAAACGTGACACCTACCTCGAGAAACATGTCATGTATTTAGGTGGTTTTTCGGCACATGGTTTTTGCTGATGGTTTTCTATTTCCGGTTAAGGAATTAGGGTTTTGGACTAATCCAGGTCATTGGGTTAGGGTTTTGGATGTCGTTGGATCCTATATGTATATTGTATTGTAAACAATGTAACACTATGAATGAATATAGAATATGATGGTTTTCCCGATTTGGGTTTCCAACGGAAAAATCGTTGTGTAATGTTTTTATTTTCCATTGTATATTTTATGTTCTTTTCTCAATATTTGTTTGCAGTAGATATTGTACAAGGTTAGGATTTACACAATCTTTTGCTCGCTCTGAGAGAAAATCACGAAGAAGACAAAATTCTCGGTATGAGATATGAAGTTCCTACATTGCTTGGAAGAGATCAAGGAAATAACACTAGCTGAGACTGTTTCGAGTATCCTATATAATTTCTTGTTCAAAGTAATAATAATACTACGAGGCCTAGACTCATATACAACATGACGTTTCCATAAATAATTTTGGCCCAAAAGAACATTAAAAACTTCAAGAGGAGAAACATCACACAATACCTCATCTTTGAAATGCTTGATGATGTACAAGAGGCAACATTGTTGGTTGACATGGATATCGCTTCCTTGGCGGAGCTATCCAATGGTGTAGGGTTGTGGGTGTGGCATTGTCGGAAAGGATAGATACTTTATGAACTCTTCTAAGACTAGGTTCTTATGGCTACCACTATCAACGATAAAGTACAACGAGGTTCCTTTTACCCACATCTGTGAATTAAATAGGTGCTCGCCTTGATCTGGCTCATAGGGTTCACCAGGATGGACCTTGGTGGTAGAAACAGTGGTACTCAGTTTCACGTTAATGATCTATTTCCCGCTTTCTGGTTCTGATTTAGAGTCAAAAGCTGCATCTGATTAAGAGGCTTTCACCTTAGCCACCAACGATTTGTTTGAGAGACAATCAACAGTGTTATTCCAGGGGATCTTATGGAAGTCACATCACTTCTCGGTATCTTTTTTTGTCTTTCCGATGTCCTTATTTTCTCATAGCCTAGAATGGTTGTGCTGAGGCTATCTGTATTTTCTCTGTCCTTTGTTCTGCAAGTTGGGGATTCACTTTACCTTCTTTTGAAGTGAGCGGTTCCCAAGCCTAAATTGTTGTTTCTTTTTTTTAAGCTTTTGCTCGATTTTGACGGCATATCAATAGGTCGTTCCCAAGGACGATATGTACAAAAAATCCATTTTGGCCTAGATGTATCTATGTATACCACCACAATACTTGAGCACCAGATATCGCTCAAAATATTTAATACCCAGCTTTGTGTGTTACACATAAAATCACTCATTGCAATGATGGCTAGTGTCGTCATTACAAATATCACATGTGTCGCATACTGGTCACAAGTGTCACAAGTGTTGCAAAAATTATCTTGTCTATGTCATCTCTCTAACGACATTGTAAAGACACTTAAGACACCTCAAAGACTAGTCTTGAAGAACAGAAATCAATTGACAAGGAGTAAAAGCCTTTTTCAACTGAAAAAACCACTCAAAAGTAAATTTTAGAAGGGAGTGATCCCCTACATACTGTCAGGGAGCGTTGGCGCTCTATAGCCTCTTCCGGGGGAGCATTACAATGCGTTGTGCGCCTTTTGAGGGAGAGTTGGCCTTTTTTGGGCGAAATTTGGTTTGTTGGAGGAAATTAGGGAAGAATCCCCTCAATATCTGAAGGTGGTTGGATTCAAATCTGAGGTCAAGTCATGATCTTAGGGGAGATACACAACTGAAGGAGAGGAATCCTCAAATTATCCCAAAGATCTCTCAAGTGGTTAGGCCTCTCCAAGCCTATATAAGGAGGCCTCCTCATGGTAAAAAGAAGATGGAGATTGAGAATTACACCAAACTTATGATCCCATAAGTGAGATGCCATTGAAGCATAATTAGTGTAGATTACTTGTGCAAAGGGGTTGGACAAGGAGAGCTGGAAGAAGCTGTTGCACCTTCATTAGAGGATTGTAAGTATTCTTCATTTTTTCGCATTAATGTACATACATGCTTGGCTCGTTTCTTTAAATTTTATGTGTGTTCCAGATGAACTTGTCTTCAATAGATAGATCTATATTTGGGCTAATCTCAGTAGAATAGGAAGCTCATTGTATATTTGTTTGTTCTACAGGGCCTATCGAGGAGCTTAAGATCGAAGCTCAACTTGGACTTTGGGAGGACAAACGCCATTTAACAAGGTACATATTTTTCTTCTTCCTCTTCTTATATTACCTTAATTAGATCTAAAATGATGTCAGTGAAAAATGATAGAAGCCTTTTCTGTCTTGGTTTTAGGGGTCTAGATACCAAGAGGGAATCCACTTCTCCGCAGGAGGATTCACCTGTAACAGAAATTGGTGACTCCACTAGGGAAGATCTCTGAGTTTTGTTTCCTTTCCTAGATCTTGTTTTGGTCCTTTGCCCACTTCTTGGCCTTCTCCATACTATCTTTGATTCTTGTATCTGAGTGATTGGCTCTTGTTCCCATCACATTCAAGTTGATTGACTGAATTAGCTTGGTTTTTTTACTTTCTGGGCATTTTTCCTGAATTTTTAGAGGCCAACGCCCTCTACCCTTTTTATGAAAGTGCTAGCGCTCCTTGTTAGGCTTAGACAGAGCGTTGGAATTCTCTAGTGCCCCTTACACCAGAGTGGTACCCCCTTTTTGTGAAAAATCCTTTAGGGTTTCTTCCTCTAAGGTTCATTTTTTTCTTTTTTCACTTGCTCAAGGTCTTATCATCTCAGTTTATCTTTGTCTTGGCCTTCAATACTCTTTTTTATAAGAATTGATCCCTTCTTGTTTGGAATTTTTACATTTTCTTTCCTTGCCTTGAAGTCACTCTTCGTCTTTGCTGATTTAGAGTTGTCTTATTGTTTTCTTCTCATTCATATGGCTGAGTGGAAACCTTTGTGAGGAATTTCAGAGATTTGTGCGCCATCCCATTTTATATCTGAGGTCATCTTGTCCGAACCTTTTTCAATTTGTTTGAGTTTATTGGTTTTCTTTTTGTGAATTTTGTGATCTTTGTCTTTCTTGTTTAATCACAATGAGAGTGTGTCTTTGTTTGTGAGAAACTTGCTTCTGATTGTCTAAACCTTGTTGATCTTAAAGTTTGAATGACATTAGAAGTTTTGCATCAAATTTATTATCATTCGCACACAAAGCAGAAGAATACATTTTTATGATTGTTTTTGGATATTAGAAACAAATTTTATGAGAATTTTAGCTTTACAGTAAATTTGATTGAGAAACAAATTGATTGAGGATATTGCATCTTAGCGTTTGATAGTGAAAACAAAAGACTTCTTATCATCTTTTATGCATTTTTTGGGAATTGAGTCATAACACCATCAGTTTCACTTTCATACAGCCTTGAGTAAAGAGCAATTGCAAAATTAACGCTAATTAAAATTTATGTAGAACATTTTGGTTTTAGGATCTTCCACCAACATTAGACTAGGATTAGCACTTTAGATTAGGCTATGAGTAAAACTCTCCAAAATATTCAAAATAAAAATTAGCATCCTGCGATAGGGATAGATAAATTCAATTGTCACATAGGATTTATGGAATCCCCCTCTCACACAAGGGTTACGCATGAGGTCGCATGAGGGAGAGTTATGAAGATTTTCCCTCCATGGTTTAACTATTTGTAGTGGTTGAATCGTATATTGAGGGTTCCTCTTGAGGTTCAGCTAGTTTCATTTGGTCTCGATGCTTCGTGAACTCAGAATCCGTTTGGGGTCCTCTGGAGTTATACCAGTCTACTTGTCCTCAGTTCTCTCGAGGAATTTCGGACTTATTATCCTTCTCATACGTTCAGACCGGACTGTTGACTGTACCCGCCCAGGGGCTGACTACGAATTGGTGTTCTTAGTTTCCATAATCTTTAGGTACTTACAGAAGGTGATGGTGAAGGGAAGTCTTCGTTGTACCTGGAATAGATGGTGGTCAAACTCACTCGGGCTCCTTGGAATGTAAATCCACAATTACTGCGTGGAATCTTGCACCAAGGCACAAGTCCTTTAAGCAGGTAACCATCGTAACTAATCCACCATATCCCAACCACTTCTTGACTTGATCACGCGATGTTGGATTTCATCACCAACTAGTGCGGTCTTCGAGAGAAGGTTTTGTTTGTTTGGATTGATTCCTAGATTTGATTAGTGCATGTTGCTCATTTTTCGTTAGTTGTCCATAGATTTTTTTCGTCAAATTTTATCTGCCAACATCGACCCTCCATGTCGTTCATGCAGGGTACAAGGACTTCTTCCAGAAAATATGCAAGATTCTACCCCTTTACACCCTCATGATATAGAGGGCACTCCTCAACAGAGCAAGGTTCACGACATTATAACCTCAAAGGAGGAATTTTCCACCTCTTTGGAAAATTTTCGAATTGTTTTGGATTCTCTAGAGGCTTTTCACATTCCTGCAGGATATGAGAGGCATTTTCTCCAGCTGAATTTGGACGAAGAACTAGTTGTTATTGATCCTTCTGACATTCCGACTAGGTCTCATACGGGTCCTCAAGTCAGAGACCCCCTTTGGATTGCTGATGAAGTTTAAAGCACACCTCGCATGGTGCAAGATCTTTACGGACTAGGAATCGGTGCAGATATCCCTGTTATATCTCAAATTCTCGAAACATATGTTACCTATACTGTACCTTTAGATCACTTTACGGGTACAACCGTTATTTCCACCACACCATCTATTGATCTGAACATGCAGTCTGTTGGTCCAAGTTCCACTATTTTCCCCATATGGCCCATTCTACGATGGTCCCTCACATTGCGACTATACCCACCAGTAATGTAGTGGTTAGCTAAGATCCCATTAGTACACCACTGTCATCTAGGCATTCTTCGCCACTTCCCCATGGGTATAGACCACTAAATCCTCCCGTTGTCAACACTGCCTAGGTTATACCCGGAAGTACTATACCTATCCAACAACCCAGAGGAATTGGTCTTGGTGTCTATAATCCATTAAGTGGCATCGGTCAATCGTTTATGTCTAGTTTCCAAATTCCGAGAACTCCACCTCATGGTGGCGGGAAACCTCCTCTCAAAGAAAAACCTCTGTTTGGCGGGCAACCTCCTCTCGGAGGGAAACCTCCATTTGGGGGGAAGCCTCAGACTGGAGTCCATCATCAACCTTCTTGACAGAATGTGTCTACAATTCCAAATCCATGGAACACCCCTTTCCCAGGAAACCCACAGTTCTCTGGGGGATATAATCCTCAAGGTCTACAACAACCTCCTCTCTCTCAAGGAACTAATATATATCCTCCTTATGGACAAAATGTTTACCCCCCATATGGGAAAACACGTAATCCAACTTATAATCCTCAAAACCCATCCGGTTATCCTCTACTCGCACATGTTTCTCAAACCCCCTCGAATCTCGTGTACTCTGGTAAGAAACAACCCTATGTAGGAGGACCCACTGGCTACAGTTATCCACCTAACCCAGTGTGCGATCCTACTGGTGTCCTTATGCCCCACCAATATCACCTGCAGGTCAACCAACAACTGCCTTTCCTTGCTACTCTGGATCTCCCAGACTTGTCTCAGTTAACCAATGAACCTATATTTCATTACCCTTTCTGGCCAATGATTCCAGCTAAACTCCCTTATGATATTCTGACATTTGATGAAAAAGTTGGACAAGACCCCAATAATCATGTAATGACTTTCCATTTATGGTGTTCATCAAACTCCTTAATGGATGACTCTATACGTTTGTGTCTTTTCTAGTGAACACTTACGGGCTTAGCAGGCAAGTGGTATATTGAGTTACTGTGTGGTTCTATCCCAGATTTCAACTCCCTCGCCATGTCCTACCTTACCCATTTTCAACTTCTCATTCGATACGAGACGGGTACTAAACTCTTGACATCCCTTCGTCAAACTAACTCCGTGCACATCTCTGACCATATTCATGAATGGAGACAACGACGAAGGTTGATCAAAGTAGTCATTCCCAACCAATTTTCGAAATGGTTTACAAAATCACTTTTACCCCCAATTGCTCGTTACGTTGCTATGGGTGGTGTAGTTATTGAAGAAGAAGCCATTGCCGGGACCTAGTACTTAGACTTGGTTTATTCCCAGTCCGGTACTTTATATGAGTTGATTCCCAATGCTACCTGTGCCACTAATGATCCATCCAAACCTTCATCCTCCTCACATGCAAATGGCGTTATTGGTTCCGTCAAAGCTGAATCTACATCCCAGTCAGCTGGAGTTGCACCTCGATCTACTTCAACATCCACTCCTAGTCCGACCACACCTTCCACCTCCTCTCATACTCAAGTCTCTGAGGTGAATGCAGTTCAGTCTGCCCTCTCACAGAAAACTGGAGGTAAGAAAAAGGCCAAGAACAAAAACAAAAAGACTAATAATAATGAACAACTATCACTTACTATTAAAGAGAAATAAAGTCTAATAATAATTTTTGACATAAGTGCATACATTAAAGAGAAAGAAGTAATAGGCTTGCTCCTCCAATGCTTCTCTATACCCAACCATAAATTTACTTAATCAAATCTAGAAAAAAAGTAGTCCAAGATAACATCTCTTTGAAAATAATAGAATAAGATAGTAAACAACTTATGACAACTAGACCAATAACCAGTCAGAATAATAATCCTTTGTATCTACCTACACTATTGTACAAATCTAAACTCTTAGCAGCTAAGCCAGTGATGCTCGGTTCATACTTTGATATGTAAATTTTTTTCCATTTATTAGATTTTAGGTTATAAAATTTAAGAACATATAGTAGGCACCTCCGCAACTTTGCACAGGTATTAACCGATGAAAGTACTAATAAAATATAAACACTGTAACGTCCCTCCGGTTACAGACATTATAATGATAAGTAAATACACAAATGGAATAAAATGTATGATTTTTTTGTTACCATAGACGAACAGATCAACATTTGAAATCGACAATTTAACATGCAATTAATTAATACATCAAACAAGGTTAGAACCTTGACTTGTCAATAAAGAAATTAAGGTTCTAAACAAGACTAAAACATAAAATTTGACGAAGAGTTCAACTTTAGACCAAGTTGACCATCACTCAGTGGAGCCGTTACTTAGTAAGAGCGATAAAACTTCCAAAACTAATAGCGAGCTTAAGTCGTCGTTAATAATTGCCACTCTGATTTGTTGATATTTATTATGAATTTAGCTAACCAACGGTTAGTGTAACTTCAATAAGACCAACCTAAGTTACAAATTGGCACTTCTTTTAAAGATCACCTAGTCTGTCATTACTATTGCGCCCAAACCGGACTTGAGCACCGCCTTTAACGCCAAATCGAAATTCCCTTAACCTAAAATTAANCTAAACCAATAACCCATCAGAATAATAATCCTTTGTATCTACCTACACTATTGTACAAATCTAAACTCTTAGCAGCTAAGCCAGTGATGCTCGGTTCATAATTTGATATGTAAATTTATTTCCATTTATTAGATTTTAGGTTAAAAAATTTAAGAACATATAGTCGGCACCTCCGCAACTTTGCACAGGTATTAGCCCATGAAAGTACTAATAAAATATAAACACTGTAACGTCCCTCCGGTTACAGACATTATAATGATAAGTAAATACACAAATGGAATAAAATGTATGAATTTTTTGTTACCATAGACGAACAGATCAACATTTGAAATCGACAATTTAACTTGCAATTAATTAATACATCAAACAAGGTTAGAACCTTGACTTGTCAATAAAGAAATTAAGGTTCTAAAGAAGGCTAAAACATAAAATTTGACGAAGAGTTCAACTTTAGACCAAGTTGACCATCACTCAGTGGAGCCGTTACTTAGTAAGAGCGATAAAACTTCCAAAACTAATAGCGAGCTTAAGTCGTCGTTAATAATTGCCACTCTGATTTGTTGATATTTATTATGAATTTAGCTAACCAACGGTTAGTGTAACTTCAATAAGACCAACCTAAGTTACAAATTGGCACTTCTTTTAAAGATCACCTAGTCTGTCATTACTATTGCGCCCAAACCGGACTTGAGCACCGCCTTTAACGCCAAATCGAAATTCCCTTAACCTAAAATTAAAATAAAGAACAATTGAACAATTAAAGCATTCAACGTCAATAATGGTAGTTGAGTCCATGACTATCCAAACACGCACTCAAAGGATACTTCCAAACTTTCACTCATCCGGATCTAGATGTGAGGACAACTCCCTCTTCTTCTGGATTCAAAAAGAGATTGTGTTTCAATCCAAATTCAAGTATCCACTATTCGAGAGGAGAAAATCCAAAGGTTTACTTCCAGAGACCTAACGGCATTAATCTTAGTCAAAGTTGTCCGTCCAATACAATATTGCGATCATAACATTCTTGTTAGAAACGGATCCATAACACGGTCACACTCAAGGAAAACTTATATTTCATCGATTTAACCCTTCAATAAAAATCTTGACCCAACAGGGTTCCCATTCCCAAGCCATCAAAGGGCGAGATTTCACGAGGTTTACTAGAGATATCTGTAAAGAACAGAGATAAATCGGGGTTCGGGATTCTGCGATTACAAACGCCAGACACAAAACAAAACACCCCAACAATTGCCGAATCGCGAAATAGCTGTGGGGCCAGTACTTCGCAATTTCGGGTAACAGCGTTTAGAAGCACCCGGCACAAAAGAAGTCACAACAACTCTCGAATTGCGATATAGCGAACAAGCTGTGGGCCCTGCACTTTGGGGTTTCGGGTGTCGGCAAATTGGAAGGTAATGGCTCTATTGTAGAACCTGGTAGATGTCCCCAAAGGGAAAAAACACCGAACAGAGTTTACTAACTCAATAACAAAATTATAAATGCAGAGAGAATGTCTGCGAATACACAATAACCACTTCAATTCAAAAATGTGTTCAAGATCACTCAATTACAATTCGTTTCAGGTATTTATATAGAAACATGATTCCAAAAATTTCCCTTTCGGTCTTCTAAAAGATTTAATCAATGACGGTGATGTTGTCTTGCTGCCTTCAAAGGTTAAGGAGGCCAAGGTTTAAGCTATGTAAGACAAAATTGTAATCGGTGGTTAATCCACGAGTCTTGAAGGGTCAAGACTACCACCTATTCACCATTTACATAGGGGTGGTGAAATGATTACATCCTGACATACTCCCTCTTAATCATTTCAGAGCCAAACAAACTAAAACAAGTAAAACAAAATTGTTGTAAACAATGCATTACAACTTACATACCCCAATGTTTCTTCTATGATGTTTAAACAGTTCATTTCCCGAAGGCTTCATAAATATGTCTGCAAATTGTTCTTCAGACTTGCAGAACTGAACAAAAAATTATTTTCCATTTACCAGCTCTCGAATGAAATGATACCTTGTATCAATGTGCTTACTCTGTTTGTGAAAAACGTTATTCTTTGACAGTGCAATGGCAGATTTATTGTCACGGACAATTTGGGTTGCATCATTCTGGTCATGCAACAATTCATTCAAGACCCTTCTCATCCACACAGTTTGACATGCAGTTCCATCTGTTGCAACATACTCTGCCTCAGTAGAAGATAGTCACAATGGGTTGTTTCTTTGATGCCCATGCCACTGCTCCAGATCCAAGACTAAATACATACTCAGATGTGCTCTTCCTATCATCAATGGAACCTGTGAAATCACTATCAGTATATCCGATCATCTCAAAGTTTAAGCTTGATGTGTATCGGATACCAAAATTAGTTGTTCCAACAATGTATCTCAGGATTATCTTCCCTGATTGTCAATGAGTACTTTTCAGAGTCTCCATGAATCTAGAAATCAAACTTACAACATACATAATATCAGGTCTAGTTGTTGTTAAATACATAAGGCTACCAACCAACCTTTTAAACAGAGTTGGATCAATATATAATCCCTCATCATATTTGCTAAGTTTAGTACCAGTTTCCATTGGCATTGCAACTGATTTACAATTTAGCATTTTAAACCTCTTCAATATTTCATTTGCATATTTAGTTTGACAAATGAAAATTCCATTATCAGATTGATCTACTTCAATTCCAAGAAAATATTTCATCAATCCTAAATCAATCATCTCAATCTTTGTTTTCATGGCATTTTTAAAATCATCTACAGATAGATCTCCAGTAAAAATCAGGCCATCAACATACAAATAGACAATCAAAATTTTACCTTCCTGGTTTACTTTTGTATATAGAGTTGGTTCACTTGGACTTCTGTTGAATCCAACATTGATTAGGTATTCATCAATCCTACTATACCAAACTCTGGATGCCTGCTTCAATCCATATAAGACTTTCCTCAACTTGTAAACTTTATCTCTATACTTACCAATCTCATAACCCAAAGGTTGTCTTACGTAAACCTCTTCTTCCAAATATCCATTCAAGAATCCAGACTTGATGTCCATCTAATGCATGATCCATCTATTCTGAGCTGCAATAGCTAAGACCATCCTCACAGTGTCAATTCTTGCTACAGGAGCAAATGTTTCATTGTAATCAATACCGGGTTGTTGACTAAACCCCTGAGCTACAAGTCTTGCCTTGTACTTTTCAACTTCACCATCTGCATTCAACTTAGTCTTATAAACCCACTTAACACCAATGCTCTTCTTACCTTCAGGTAAATCGACAAGATCCCAAGTGTTATTTATTTCTTGATTGAATCAATCTCTTCATCCATTGCTTTTATCCATACATCCTTTTTAGCAGCTTCATCAAAACTTCCAAGATCATATGCCATTAATGCAAAATTTGAAATATGATCTACTTCTTCATTCTGATCATATAATTCTCTTAAGTTTCTAGTTTTTTGTCCTTTAAATCTTTTTTTCAATGAAGCTAAAGTGAGATTTGATTCACTACTTACCTGTGAATCTGTTTGATGTCCACCATGTCCAGATGGCTCACCACAGTCATGAGTTATGGGCGTTCTAAATTGAGATGGGCTGAAATCTAGTGCTTGCCCTGTTTGACTTCTTGTTGCAGGCGTATGTGCATGTGGAACCAACTGTCCATCTACTTCAGCCTACTCAACTCCATCATCATCTTCACGGGGTAACACAGCTCCCTCTGAAATTGATTTGTCAATACTTCCATCCCAGGCTTCATCTTCTTTAAATTGAACATCTCTGTTGATTACATATTTCTGGGTGATGGGATTGTAGAGTTTATATGCCCTAGACTCTTCACTATATCCAACAAAGATACATCTCTTGCTTCTGTCATCCAACTTCCGCCTCATTTTTGCAGGTACATGCGCAAATACAACAGATCCAAAAATTCTGAAATGAGAAACATTGCAAGGCTTACCATCCCAGGCTTCCTGAGGTACATGATCTCTCATGGTCTTGGTTGGACTTCTATTCAAGATAAAAATAGAGAAAAGAACCGCATCTCCCCAATATTCATTTGAAAGATGCTTTTCTTTCAACATGCTTCGAGCCATATCCATGATGGTCCAATTCTTTCTTTCATCCATTCCATTATGTTGTGGAGTATATCGAGCAATAAACTACCTTTTAATTCCATGAATATCACAAAATTCAATAAATTCATTCAGTTTATATTCACCTCCTCTGTCATTCCTTAAGATTTTAATGGTTCGACCACTCTCATTCTCAACCATAGACTTAAATCTCTTGAAAACATCAAAGGCTTCAGATTTCAGTTTCAACAAATACAACCAAGTCTTCCTACTAAAATCATCAATGAAAGTCATAAAATAAACACAGCCAGTTAAATAAGGTCTTTGCATAGGTCCACATAAATCTATGTGGACAATTTCCAATGGAGCTTTTGCTCTGTAGGAAACACCTTAAACAAATTTCTCTATGTGATGTTTTCCAAGTATGCAACTCTCACAAGAGATTGCAGGTTGCTAAATACATGGCAACCCCTTTACCATCTTCTTCTTCTGTAAGAGATCTAAGACACCAAAATGTCAATGACCATATCTCAAATGCCATAGCCAAGATTCATCTAAACTTCCAGTTTTATAAGTATTCAAAAAACCACTTAAATCATTTCTCATAAAAAGTGGAAACATTCTATTCTTGGTCATCTCAACTCTTGCAATCAACTGTTTGCTGGGTAATTTATCATAGATTGTGCATACCTTGTTCTTGAAGAACACTCTGTACTTTTTCTCCATCAGTTGTCCAACACTAATAAGATTGCATTGTAGACCAGGCACGAAATAAACATCATCAATATTTCTTTTCTGATTATCCTTAGTGTAAACTGGAACTACACCTTTACTATTAACTGTAACCTTACAGTCATTTCCCAGTTTTACTTCAGACTAAATACTATTGTCAATAAATGAAAATAAATTCTTGTTACCAGTCATGTGATTACTGCAACCACTATCCAAAAACCAAATATCATTTGTACTTTCCTGAGTGACATTACAAGTCAAAAACACAGTATTTTGATGATCCTCAAACTCATTTGTGATATGTGTAGACTCCTTTCTAGCATCTACCTGCTTCTTCCAACATTTGTTCACAAAATGCCCAAACTTCTTACGATTATAACATTGTACTTTAGTTTTATCATACCTCTGATTTTCTTGCTTCCAGGGTTTGATGTTACTCCCTCTTAAATTAGGAGGATTCTACTGGAACTTCTGCTCAGACTCTGATTCAGCTTTGTTGTCCCTTGGACCAGAAAATCGACCTCCTCTTCCATGAGTATGAAACCTTCCTCTACCTCTGCCTCTGGTAACATGCAGTTGGGATTTGAAAGCATGCTCCATTGATCCTTCTTCATATCTAGATATCCTAGATTCATGAGCAACAAAAGAACCAGTTAATTCATCAATTTGCATTAGACTTAAATTTTTAAATTCCTCTATGGGAACAACAACATGCTCAAACTTCTTGGGTAAACTTATCAACACTTTCTCAATAACTCGTTTATTTTCAATATCATATCCACACTGCCTGAGCTGGTTGACAACACTCATCACTTGAGTCATGAAAGCATCAACACTTTCATTATCCTTCATCTTCAGATTTTCAAAATCCCTTCTTAAATTTTGGAACTTGACTGTCTTCACCTTGGACACACCTTGATAACAAGTTTCAAGAATATCCCAATTCATCTTTGAAGATGCAGCACTGGAAATCTTTGTAAAAATGGATTCATTTAATCCTTGCTAGATTAATCCAAGAGCTTTATTATCCTTCTTCCTATTTTTCTTCAGCAAAACACAGTCAGCATTAGATAGAGCCAATTATGTTGCTGCATCAACTGGCTCAGCATAACCATCAATAACATAGGTCCATAAATCCTAAGAACACAAAATCATTCTCATTCAAATATACCAAGAGTCATATGACTTCTCATTCATAACAGGAACCTGAACTTGAGAAGAACTACTACCAGACACAACCATTTATATAAAAATTGAAAGGAAATCAAATAAAATCTTGCACAGTAAAATTGGGTACCAACAGGAACAATCTGAAATGAACTGAGCAACTAACAGGATGCAATGTTGGCTCTGATACCAAATGTAAAGAATAGAGGTAAAATGGGGTTCAAGATTCGACGATTACAAACACCAGACACAAAACAAAACACCCCAACAATTGTCGAATTGCGAAATAGTTGTGGGGCTCAGCACTTCACAATTTCCGATATCAGTGTTTAGAAACACCCGGTACAAAAGAAAAAGAACCCGAACAAAGTTTACTAACTCAATAACAAAATTATAAATGCAGAGAGAATGCATGTGAATACATAATGACCACTTCAATTAAAAAATGTGCTTAAGATGACTCAATTACAATTCTTTTCTGGTATTTATACAGAAACATGAGTTAAAAAATTGCCCCTTCGATCTTCTAAAACATGTAATCAATGGCATTGATGTTGTCTTGCTGCCTTCAAAGGTTAAGACATCCACCATTTAAGCTATGTAAGAAAAAATTTTAATCGGTGGTTAATCCACGAGTCTTGAAGGGTCAAGACGACCATTGATTCACCATTTGCACATGGGCGGTGAAATGATTACATCCTGACAATATCTCAGTTATTTTAGTACGATCATTCTTATTCCTAGGAATGTATTTTTTTTTCAATTTCTTTTTCCTGATCCCACTCTGATTTATTTGGATGTATTTCTCATGGAAGATATAATTGATCTATCTATAAGGAGGGGTAAGATTGTTATGAATTCATATAAAATTGGGAAAAACTGTAATCTTATCGGATATCTTTGCAGTGATAACGCAGGTGCTCTTGGACCTTCCAAGATGTAGAGTTAACCTGGAATTTTGAATAAATCCAATCACAAAATCCTGTTAAAGGAAATAAGATGTAAACATCAGGAGAAAGAGCTCAAGTTTTGGGGAAAACTTTTAAATGATCACCGATCTTCCTTAAGCATGGCTTTTGAATAATGTGAAAATGAAAATGACGATACCATCATATGTGATCATGTATCGATGGCACTGATGATAGTAATAGATGTCCGACTGTAAAATATTTCAAACTCCTAATAGAGTCATGTAAGACTCAAGAGCAGTGGCTAGAGTTATAGCTTTCATAAAAAAATTACGATTTCTGCTAAAAATGAAGTAATAGTTAAAAAATTTAAATTCAAACCTATTCAAAAATTTCAACACACATGCAATGTAGTTATATTTCCGAACAACCCCCTTATAAATTATATTTTCAATTCTTGAAGTCTACAAGCAACCATCGTAATTTTTATTATTAGTATTTAAAAATAGAATATGTACAGAGAGCATTTACAGTTCACAGAGTCATTATAATGCCACTAAAATTAACCAATTGATCAATGCAATCATTACATAAATTACAAGGGTAATATTGATTCGACCCTTCGATTCAAAATTTGTATTTTAAGAAACACCATTACAACTATATACAGGAAAAAATTATTTCTTCAAACATCCATTTGGAATAATTCAATAGATTGTGTTAGCGTCAGAAGTCACCACTGGATTGCAGCAAGAGCAGAGCCCGATGCCCATCAGTTTGTGTCACGATTTGTTTAATAGGGTGATCGATTGGAAGCCAACTCAAGACAGTGTGGTTCTAACTCCAAAACTAGGCCAGGTAGGCGTGGGCAGGTGAGGTCTTAATCAAACTTCAGATAGTAAGTTGTAGTAAAGGTGAGTAGGGGGAAGACTTGTATCAAAGAGGTGCAAAGGTCTGTTGTAAACATCAAGTTTCTAACACGCTGTGGGAGAAGACATCCAAACGCAATATCTTCTTGCATTCAAATGCAAAACGCCAGAGAATACAACAATGCAACAATAAATCCTTTATCATAACATGATTGCAATAATTCGCACGAATCAGTCGTTCACGAACTCTCTTAGCATAAGATGAAAATTAGATGGAGTAAAAAAGACTGTCTGTCATAAAACAAGAAATCTCACATAAAGATGCATAACTAGAGAACTAGAGTGTGTTAAAACTTTACAATGGGGAGCTTCGCTCTACCATCGATAGATTACAAAATACAAAGACTAAGCTTATATACTCAGAGAAAACTGCTCGACATCGGTGGGCTCAGTCATCCAAGGCTTGATGTCCCATCAGCCAAATTCGGGCGGGTATTCTTTGTCAGACACCACCTTAACTGTGCATGGCTCCTTCAAGGGGAGTAGCTGAGCCATTAAGTTCCAAGCTAGCGTGTGCAGAATTTCCTGGCGAGTCGAGGACTCGGCATGGCTTCCATTAAAAGAACTAGTACAAAGGACCTTCTCGGGTAGAATTTCAGCCGGGACACCCATTCTTTGTAATTAATGAGTGAGGGGAGGTTTCAACCACCCTCTTCCTTCTTCATTCATTTCCAGCAGGTATCGGGATCTCGATTATGTCGAGGCGACATCTGGAGAACACAATGCCCCCTTCCTGAAACTCAATCCGGCGCTTTTGGGCCTCCCTTTTGCACAATACTTACTTCTTTCTCGAGTGACCACGAGCCGTGACCTTATGCCTATTTTTAAGAGTGCTTTCGGAATTTCGGGATTCGAGGTTTTGCGAGGTGAAATAACAAGGTGCACTTACCCCTCAAATTCCCGAATGCCGACATGACGCGGATGCACACCACGCATTCTTTAGATGAATGGCCCAGATAATATTCGCTATTATAAAAGGGGTTGCTCCCGTTCACACGCTCGCTTGATGTGACCTGGTGCTAGGACTATGAGCTCGGCTCCAAAGGTGCTTCTGTCATTTCGACGATTTCAGCTGTGAATAATGGGAGGCTCCTTGTATCCCGAAACACCGATCCCCGATACGCCGACTGGCCGCCACCTATCCCAATTAGATCGGAAGACCCAGATTTTCCTTGAACTATGGGCGCTACCTTTTGTGATAAATCCCGGGCAAGTTGACAGCCCCGAAAAACCCGATGACCATTGATTCGCTTTGCAGTTGAATCTCAGTGGATAACAACCAACACTTTGCCCGCTCGCTTGACTTGCAACTGGAAAAGGGATTCTCCTATGCTGCACTCGAGCGCTTCCCATGCTACCTGCAGACCTAGGTACCTTTATGCCCGAGAAAAAAATTGTCGCTAACATTAGGCTCCATGGGGGATAGAGTCATCCCTGTGATGCTCTAAGAACTCATTCTGCAGTTTCAGTGCCTGGGTATTGGGCTATGGATTCATTTACTAAGCCGAAAATATACAAACAAAAAATGAACAAAGAACTAAAGGACAATATTTACAAACAAAGGAGCCGTCTAAGGCTCAAACAAAACATTTCTTCAGAAAATGCCCATTTATTGGGCTATTGAAAATCTCTTCACCCTCCAGATTTTGCAACTGGCACGTGTTGTTTGAGAAAACCTCAGAGATTTTGAAGGGGTCGATCTAGAGGGCGTCAAACTTGCTATGTTTTCCCTTATCCCGTCTGGGCGCATCCCACTTAAGTACCAAATCCCCGACCTCAAACTCCTTCTTCCTGACCTTCCTGTCAAAAGCCCGTTTGACCCTTTGCTGATGACTATGAGTTGTGTCTCTCACCTGTTCCCTGATCTATTGTACCTCTACTATCTGATGAATCTTCCTAACCATATGGTCAGGCTCTCCTTCAAGGTCCTGGAGGAATTTTTCCACAGATAAAGCGAGCTGAGTAGGGAAAACAACTTCTGTTCCATAAAAAAGTTGGAAAGGCGAGGTGCCGAGATACATCTTTGTTGTCACCCGGTCGGCCCATAGGGAAAATTTTATCTTTGAATCCTAGGCCCTTTTATTGTCTTCCAATAATTTCTTGATGAGCTTGATCAGACTTTTATTGGAAGACTCCGCTAGTCCATTTCCTTGAGGATAATAGGGGGTAGAGTGGATCAGGGAAATCTCAGATTGTTCACAGAACTTAACCAAAGTCTCAGACCTAAAAGAGGCAGCATTGTCGGTGACGATTTTGCCGGGACAACCAAATCTGGCTATGATATCCTCCAGGAAGCTGATAATTACTTTGTGAGAAGTACTCCTGGTAGGGGTAGCTTCTATCCACTTCGTGAAATAGTCAGTCGCAGTCAGGATCCATCTGTGTTGACCACTTGAGGGAGGATGAATTTATCCGATGAAGTCTAACCCCCACTATTGAAAAGGTGTTGAAGCTACTATAGGCTTTAAAGGCAGTGATCTGAGCTATTTCTTTCTTGAGAACTTTTGGCATTTGATGCAAGCTCTGATTTCTCTGCAGACATTAGCGAATAAATTAGGCCAGTAATATCCATCCTTGAGGATCTTATCAGCTGTGGTCTTCCAGAAATGATGCCCCCCGCAAAGGCCATTATGGAAATCAATTATAACCTTCTGGGCTTCTTGCGGGTCCAGACATCTTAAGAGCACCCCTAGAGGGTCTTTCCAGTACAAGGCTTGGTCAATGAGGCAATACCTGACCGCCTTGAGCTTTAGAGCTCTCGCCTTTTTTTTCCCATTCAACCAGGAGGCTTCAATTATCGTAAAAAATACAAGATATCCTTGTACCAGGTGCATGCTTCTAGTGATAAGGCACCCTGAGAATCCTTATTGGTCGACTCAGCTTGTGGATTTTCTGAACAGGCATTGATGAAGCTAACCCCCAAGGCTTTGCAATTGGATTCAGCCAGTAGCTTGGCTAAACCCTGCGCCTTTATCAATTTAGTGGGCTTAATCTCTAGATCAAACTCTAGGATCCTAGCAATCCACTTACCTCTTCTCCCATCTATGTCGAGCTGTACAAGGATGTCCTTCACAGAGGTCGAAGGAACGTATGCGGTCACTTTTGAGTGCAAGACGTAGACACTAAAAGATTTTAGAAATTTTACTAAGGCATAGGCCTATTTTTCCATGATTTCATACCTGACCTCTGCATCTCTTAATGCCTTGCTGAAAAAGGAAATGGGTTGTTCTCGCCCTTCCTCATTTTTCTGCAACAAGACCGCCACTACTGTATCAAAAGAAGCAAAAGAGAAAATTAGGAATCCTTTGGAATGGTCAGGACTGATCAGCACAGGTGCCTTAGTCAATGCCCTTTTTATTTGGGTAAAGGATTCCCTGGGTTCAGCAGTCCATCTCACTTCGTTTCCCTTTCTGAGCATGGCTGTGATATGTTTCACCAACTCAACAAAATTTGAGATGAATCTCCTTAAGAAATTGATCTTCCCTAAGAAAGCCTGAACTTCCTTCTTGGATCTAGGAAGTGACAGGGTTTGAATTTCCTCTACCCTGCTAGGATCAATCCTCACCCCTTCTTATGATACTATATGGCCTAATAGCTTCCCTTCCTTCATAGCAAACAAAGATTTTCTGGGATTTAAGGATAGGCCATACCTCCGACACTTCAAAAAAACTTTTCTCAGATGACCGTAGTGCTCCCTATCAGACCTAGAGAAGATTGTTATCTCATCTAGGTAGATCACCACAAACTTATCTTTCTCCCCAATGAAGGCTATGTCCATGGCTCGCTGAAATGTTTCTCCTGCATTCATCAATCCAAAAGGCATTTTGGCATACATGAATGTGCCCCAAGGAGTGGTGAAGGTCRTTTTTTCTCTGTCCTCAGGCATGACTGATATCTGATTATAACTAGAAAAGCTGTCAATCATGGATATCCTAGATGCACTTGTTACCCTTTGCAATATGTGCTCCATGTTGGGCAGGGGATAATTGTCTTTCCTTGAGCTCCTGTTCAGGTTCCTGAAATCAACACAGAGTCTAATTTCTTCGCTTTTCTTCCTTACTGGGACCAAATTGGCCACCCATTTGGAATATCTCAAGGGAATGATTATCTGGGATTCTAGCAACTTTTTAACTTCTTTCTCCATGACAAGCAGTAACATGGGATTTATCTGTCTCAGCTTCTGCCTAAACGATTTAGCCTCTTCTTTCAGTGGGATCTTGTGCTCAATAACAGATGTGTCATAAGTCTTGATGTCTTCGTATGTCCATGCGAACACATTAGCAAACTCTTTCAGCAACTTAGTATATTTGGCCCTCTGTTCTCTGGTCAAGCTGCTTGATAACTTGACAAACCTAGGTTCCTCCTGTGTGCCAATGTTGCATTCAGTTGTATCAACATCTTCATTTGAAACCTTACCCTTTACGGCCACATCATTCCCATCGAGCAATCTTTCTAAAGGGATTAATCCCCTCGGAATGTGATTGCTAGGCAGCTGAATAATCTGGTGATTGACAATTTTATTTAAAAACACCTCAGAGTTAGGGGCACCTTCTGTGTCAGGATCCTGATCAATGTGCAACGCAGAAAACTCATCAACAGATTGGAGAAATTTGTTGATTTCCAGGTCATCTTCAAATACCTTCCAATGCTTGACGTTATCCGGTACAGAGGGCCTATATCTTATTTCAACATCATATTTGACCATAGGCAGTAGAGGAACCTTGAGCAAACTAGCTGAGACAGCTAAAGAGTCGGCTGAAGTATTCTCCTCCCTCGGAATGAAAGAAATGTTAAAGGCCAGGAAGAAATTGTCAATCAGGTCCCATACCTCATTTCTGTAATTCCTAAGTCGGGGATTATTAGCATGATAAGCATTTCTGACTTACTATATGATCAACTCAACATCTCCAAATATTTCTATTTCTTTAATTCCCATTTCCTTTGCGGCCCTCATACCCAGAACAAGAGCTTCATACTCTACCACATTGTTGGTGGTTTCGAATTCTAGCTTGTATGACAGGGATATGGCCTCTTGATAAGGTGATACGAGAACCACCCTAGCGCCGAAACCCTCTCTAGAAGAAGCTCCGTCGAAAAACATCTTCCACGCAGAGGGGGTTGGAGGGGGAATCGAATAATCAAGACTGGGCTTCTTTCTGACTTGGAAAGGGTCTTCAAGAGCATCAGTGAGCTGCAATAATCTAGACCCCAAGTCGGTGTCAAGTGAAAAGATGGGGTGGTTAGTGGGGTTTTCTTCATCGCTGACAATATAGGCTATCTGGGCTTCTCTGTACAACCTCCTGTGTTCCCCTCCAAAGACCGAAATGGTTGCATATGTGAGATCCATCTGTAACGTTCCTCCAAGTCTTTTAATCCAAGACCTTGACAACAACATGCCAAATTTGGGGGGAACGTCAGCTACCACAATATCCATGACCACACTCTTCATGGGCAACTGAAACAATGAAACCACCAGGTCTTTGATGACACCTAGACACTGGAATCTCCTTGAATTGAAAGAATACAGATCATGATAAGCTTTTGTCACCTCCAGTCCCAACTCTTCCATTACTATTTTGGGCATAAGGTTATGGGAAGCTCCTGAATCCATGAGGAAATTATGCAACACTTTATCATGTATGTTCAGGGAGGTGTAGAAGGGAGGGGACGAATCATATCTTTCTTCTACCATGGGACCTAGGATGACAGCTGGTTTCTCATCTTGAAGGTTCATTGAGTCAGAGGGAGGCTGGGGGGACTCAGATTGCAACAACTTGGAGAGGGATCTTTTGAAGTCCTCATTTTTAACTAGCTCTGAGAGGGGAATGAGAATTCTGATCTTTTGAATTTCATGCTTGAAATTAAAGGAGGAAATCAGCTTAGGAGCTTCCCTTACCTTAGAGACAGGTTCTTTGACCGCCGACGAAGCATTCTGAGCTTTCTTTTCTTTAGTAGTGATTGTTGCAGCCTTAGTAGGCCTTTCTGCTATGAGGGGTCGGTCTTGGCTGTCAAAGTCTCCTTCTTTCTTTCTTGACCTAAGATTGTATCTGTTAGAGGTGTGACCGGCCTTTTCTCCTTTACCTAACTCATGAATTTGATTGTTCATCAGGGATTCTTCATATGGAGACTGAGTCAAATGAGGAAAAGGAGGAGTTTCTTCAACACAGTGAATTTTGGGGTCAAACTCATCTATCTCCTCCCCTATCTCATGAGTAACAAGGTTATTTTGGAGAGGGGTTTGGATCCTTTTATCTTCCTTGTCTTTCCCCTTTGGTTCCCTTGGGAAGGCCTGTGATCCATTGTTATTAGGTCTCCTGAAACCTCTCCCATCAGCATTCTGTGGATTTCTGTACGTGGGCTTCCCTTCTAACTCCCACCTTTCCATTCTAGCAGAAAGTGACTTTAGTACCCTAGCTGTCTCATTGGTCTGAAGGGGCAGGGGAGAGGAACTGGATGAGGAAGCTTCAGGCCTCTGCCTAGATATGTTTCTACTAGCAGCGTTCCTAAGTCGGTCAATAACCAATATATTAGATTCTAACTCCACAGTTTCATCCTGCATATGGGCTAGAGTAGTGGCTCTTCTTTCTCTCAACAGGAGGCAAAAATCGAGATCAAAGGTGCTAGCATAAGTGATCTTTGCAGAGGCTTCGGAGGGTTTTATCTCAACAGGGATTTTGTTGTACATTTTATTAAATCTCTTGGAGAAGTCAGAGACAGACTCTCCTTCTTTTCTCTTCAAAGACCCAAACTCTGTCATGCAATACATGAAATCTTTTTTATCTCCCCACTGTCTTAAAAAGGCATTATCTAAAGCTTCGATCCCATCAATAGATCTAGGGGGCAGGGCCTTAAACCATTTTCTAGCCTCTCCTTGGAGACTATGGACAAAAATTCTCATCCATATGTCTGCGTGCATGATAACATTATCATCTGTGAAAGTGTAAAAGGCTTCTAGGTGTTCTTCTGCAGTTATGTCCCCCTCGCCTGTAAACTTGGGTAGCTTCTTAAGGTATCCGTCTGCTGGGAGGTCATTGAGAGGCTGAGGTAAGACAAGAGGAGCATACCTAGTAGCTATTATAACCTCAATTCTGGTCATGGGGGGATTTTCTCCTGCCATTAGGCTATTATGTGGAGGAGAACAAGGAGGAGAAGGAGTTCGAAAAGGGGATACTGGGGATGAGCTTCTAAGGGGAGTGGGAAACAATAAGGGATTTAGGGAGAAGGCTAGCAACCTTAAGTCGGCTGATGTTTCCCCTCGCGCAGAAGCGACAAAAGTGACAAGAGGAGGAGAGGTAAAGCCAGGAGTGGGTAAATCTTCCATGGCCCAGGATTTGCGCCAAGGTACAGCTTCAGGAGAAATGGGAGTGACAAGGATACGTCCCTCTAATCCTAGACCAGGGGGGGAAACCTCAACAGGAACACTCCCAAAATTCAGGAAACGGGAAACTTCAGAAAGCGGTCTGCTAGGAAACTGAGGATGAGAAAATGGAGTTCTTACAGAAGGAGATGGTGGATTACCTGGTTCAGTGATGATAGCTTCTCCTTCAGAGGCCTTTCCTTTCCTAAGAACCACCTCCAGATCAGTTTCAGGTGTAGCTAGAGGCAGCTGTGGATGAGACCGCGTGTGTCTGCCTCTAAAAGCCACAATTACCACGGCAGGTTCGTCCCAGTGGAGTCATCAAAATGGAGTTGCCAGGTGCATAGTAGCAATATTCAAAGGCTTTGAGACCCGATGCACCTTCAGAATCAGAGGCTTAATGTTGCTCAATCCCGGGGAAAATTTTCAACTTCGTCCCCAGCAACGACGCCCGAAATTTTAGCATCAGAAGTCACCCCTGGATTGCAGTAGGAGCAGAGCTCGACGCCCATCAGTTTGTGTCATGATTTGTTTAATGGGGTGATCGATTGGAAGCCAACTAAAGACGGTGTGGTTCTAACTCTGAAACTAGGCCAGGTAGGCGTGGGAAGGTGAGGTCTTAATCAAACTTCAGACAGTAAGTTGTAGTAAAGGTGAGTAGGGGGAAGACTTGTATCAGAGAGGTGCAAAGGTCTATCATAAACATCAGGTTTCTAACAGGCTATGGGAGAATACATCCAAACGCAAGATCTTCTTGCATTCAAATGCAAAATGCCAGAGAATACAACAATGCAACAATAAACCCTTTACCATAACATGATTGCAATAATTCGCACGAATCAGTCGTTCACGAACTCTCAGCATAAGATGAAAATTAGATGGAGTAAGAAAGATTGTCTGTCATAAAACAAGAAATCTCACATACAGATGCATAACCAGAGAACTAGAGTGTGTTAAAACTTTACAATGGGGAGCTTTGCTCTACCATCGATAGATTACAAAATACAAAGACTGAGCTTATATACTTAGAGAAAATTGCCCGACAACGGCGGGCTCAGTCATCCAAGGCTTGATGTTCCTTCAGCCAAATTCGGGTGGGTATTCTTCATCAGATGCCACCTTAACTATGAATGGCTCCTTCAAGGGGAGTAGCTGAGCCATTAAGTTCTGAGCTAGCGTGTGCAGACTTTCCTAGTGAGTCGAGGACTCGGCATGGTTTCCATTAAAATAACTAGTACAGAGGACCTTCTTGGGTAGACTTTCAACCGGGACACCCATTCTTTGCAATTAATGAGTGAGGGGAGGTTTCAACCAATCACTTCCTTCTTCATTCATTTCCAGCAGGTATCAGGATCTAGATTATGTCGAGTCAGCATCTGGAGAACACAATGCCCCCTTCCTGAAACTCAATCCGACGCTTTTGGGCCTCCCTTTTGCATAGTACTTACTTCTTTCTCGAGTGACCACGGGCCGTGACCTTACGCCTATTTTTTAGAGTGCTTTCTGTGTTTCGGGATTCGAGGTTTCACGAGGTGAAATAATAAGGTGCGCTTACCCCTCAAATTCCCGAATGCCGACGTGATGCAGATGCACGCCATGTGTTCTTCAGATGAACATCCCAAATAATATTCGCTATTATAAAAGGGGCTTCTCCCGTTCACACGCTCGCTTGATGTGACCTAGGGCTAGGACTGTGAGCTCGGCTCCAAAGGTGCTTCTGTCATTTCGATGATTTCATCTGTGAATAATGGAAGGCTCCTTGTATCCCAAAACACCAATCCCCGATACGCCGACTCGCCGCCACCTGTCCCAATTAGACCGGAAGACCCAGATTTGCCTTGAACTATGGGCGCTACCCTTCGTGCTAAATCCTGGGCAAGTTGAAAGCCTTGAAAAACCCGATGACCATTGATTCTCTTTGCAGTTGAATCTCAGTGGCTAACAACCAACACTTTGCCCGCTCGCTTGACTTGCAACTGGAAAAGGGATTCTCCTGTGCTGCGCTCGAGCGCTTCCCATGCTACCTGCAGACCCAGGTACCTTTATGCCTGAGACAAAAATTGTCGCTAACAGATTGGATACTTATCATAATTCAATAGATTAGATTCCTTACATGTGTTTCTCATATACATTCAATACTTTATTAATAGTAAATAAGTATAACAATAAAATATTGTAACCATGAGTTTATGTTGGTTGACGACGATTTGGAAGATGAAAAAAAAAAGTTGCACAACATCCTTCTTTCGCTTGCCAATCCAAGGATTTCATCGGTACCTCCCAACCAATTCTAGGGGTACTCTTCTTCTACCTTATCCCCTCGAGCCGCAAAGGAGCCAGACATAGAAAAACTACATGTTAGAAAAACAGGACCATGGAGCAATAAAATAAAACAAATGAGGAAACAAAACACAGAAGATACACAATACAAGAGAGACACAGATTTACGTGGTTCACCCAGTGTGGGCTATGTCCACCAAAGAAATTGCCAGGTCCTTCCTTTACTATTATCCAACAAATGAATGGATACAACCTACATCAAAACCCACTGTAACTTCCTCTTCTTTCTCTCACAGTCTCCTCTCTCAGAATACAATATTTGCCATCAATCATAACCGCAATACATTTCCCTCATAAAAGAGGGTTGCCTTCTAGGGAAAAAAACCCTAACATAATCTCTACTGTTAGATCTATGACCTTATAATGAATGGTCCAAATTTACAATGAAATTACAATATGCATTTATAAGGCAATTTTTCCTTCGGGGGCTTCACCCCCGAACACTCATTAGGGGCCCGCTTGCCCCCAGAGACCTCAACCAGGGAGATAGCCCCCCCAGACCCCGCAGAGGGGGTATGCCCCATTTGCACTCCCCCGTGTGGAAGAGTGTACATACTTATGGCGGTGTAAATACTTCATGGGGTATAAACACGACTGAAAGTAAAAGACCTCTGAATCAGGAAGATAATCAGGCTCCACAACCAACAATCTCCCACTTGGAGATTGATCTCAATAACTCCACCGCTGCTGTATATGCTGGACTCTGAACCTTCTTGGACCTGGAAAAATTCTCATCTTTATCTTCATTCTTGAAGACCAACTGAAACTGAGCAGGAACTTAGTTTCTCCCTGGTTATTCCCTTTGTTAACATGTCTGCAGGATTCTGGCTAGTGTGTATCTTTTCCAACCTCAAATGTCCATCTTCCAAGAAAAATCGTATGAAGTGGTACCTCAACTGTATATGCTTAGTCTTCGAATGGAAGGCTAAGTTCTTTGCAAGGTGAATGGCACTCTGACTGTCACAGTACAACCTGTTGTTCTCTTGCTTCTTTCCCAATTCTTCCATAAACCTCTGTAACCAAATCATCTCTTTACTAGCCTCTGTAGCAGCAACATACTCTGCCTTTGTTGTTGAAAGTGAAACAACCTTTTGCAATTTCAAAATCCAACTTACTGTTGTTCCACCTATAGTAAAAACATACCATGTGGTGCTCCTCCTGCTGTCTTTATCACCTGCCATATCTGAATCAACATATCCTTGTAGAAAAGTGTCTGAACCTCCAAAACATAATGCATGAGTAGTAGTACCTCTCAAATACCTGAGAATCCACTTTACTGCCTCCCAATGTTCTTTACCTGGATTGTTCATATACCTGCTCACAACTCCCACTACATGTGCAATATCTGGTCTTGTGCAAACCATTGCATACATCAAGATGCCAATTGTTGATGAATAAGGGACCCTAGACATGTATTCTATCTCCTCCTGTGTCTTGGGACACATTTCCTTAGTTAATTTGAAATGGATGGCCAAAGGTGTACTAATTGGTTTTGCATTCTACATTCTAAACCTCTCCAACACCTTCTCTATGTACTCACCCTGAGATAATGTCAATTTGCGATTTTTCTATCTCTTTTTATTCTCATGCCAAGGATTTTCTTTGCAGCAACCAAATCCTTCATCACAAATGAATTGGCTGATTTCTTCTTGAGCACATTTATATCCTGCATATTATACCCTGCAGCAAGCATGCCATCTACATACAATAGTAAGATAATAAAGCTTCCATTTTCTAGCTTTTTAAAATAAACACAGTGATCATAATGACATCTACTATAAACCTGCTCTATCATAAACCTCTCAAACTTTAAATACCACTACCTTGGAGCTTGCTTTAGGCCATACAAGCTCTTCTTCAACCTGCATACCAAATTCTCCTTCCCTTTGACCTCATACCCCTGTGGTTGTTGCATGTAAATCTCTTCCTCCAAATCCCCATGGAGAAACGTTGTTTTTCCATCTAACTGTTCAAGATGCAAATCTTCTACTGCCGCAAGACTTAAAATAGTCCTAATTGAAGTCATTTTAATAACAGGAGAAAATATTTCATCAAAATCTATACCTTTCTTTTGTGCAAACCCCTTTACAACAAGCCTAGCTTTGTACCGCTTTTATCCTCCATCTTCTTCCTTCAACTTGTAAACCCATTTATTCTGCAATGCTCTTTTTCTCACAGGCAACTGAACCAAGTCCCAAGTCTGGTTATTTTCCAAGGAATCCATTTCCTCTTTCATGCCTTGCTCCCACTTCTTTTTGG
>ML831065.1:0-11150 GCA_009831015.1 Picea engelmannii | reverse complement strand
AGGATACTATTGTAGGTTAAGAGCCCATTCTCTTATGAAATAATTTATTTTTAATTAAAAATTCATTTTTATTAATATCATGCACACATGTGCATATATCTTAAATTTATTCCTATTCTTCCTTTACTAATGTTTATTTATCAAAAATCCCTTAACCCCTTTAATGTTTTATTTAGTGAAACATCTAGACTTAATCTCTTTTTTAGTTTTCTAGTTTATAATTTTAATAATAAATTGCATGCTCTTTTCTAACAAAGTCTAAGAATTTATTCTATTTTCTAGGCCTTCTAGATTTTTATTGACTCACAATTTTGTTTATGCGACGTGCCCTTAAAGACGTGTTTCCATTATCCAAGAGTGGCACTTGTCATTCACTAGTTTGGACGTGTTTCCATTATCATTAAAGACGTGTTTCCATTATCCAAGAGAAATAAGTAATATGCTTGTTCCTGTAATACCTCCTTCATGCCCATCCATGAATTTACTTAATCAAATCAAGGACAAAATAGTCCAGGATAACATCTCTTTGAAGATACTGGATCAATATAGTAAAAAAAATTATGACAACTAGAATGATAACCAATACATCAGAACAATAATATTTGAATTTTCCTACACTATTTTACAAATCCAAACACTCAACAACTAAGCTAAGGATGCTCAGTTCATAATTTGATATGTAACTTTATTTTCATTTATTAGATTTTAGGTTAAGAAATTTAAGAACATATAGTATGCACTCTTCACATGTATAGGCCTTCGAAAGTACTAATAAAATCTGAACACAATGTTTATAGATTCCACACATTTGCACATGTATATCCCCTGCAGAACAAGACTTAGTCTAATAGTTATCAATGTTATCAATGCATAACAATATTTAATTATTGATGGCATTGATAACTATTTGAATTGTGGACTTGCGGGAGTGTATTTTCTTATTTATATTCAATTTTAATAAATTTAACTTAATATTAAAGAAAAAATAATTAATTTAAGAGCGCTATATAGTTTCCAACATACCAAATATCCACTCTGCGATGCAAAAACAAACTGCACAAAGCACCAAAGACATAGCTATCTCATGTGCACAATCACAAATGTGGAACTATACAAAATCACAGTTGCAAAAGTGTCGTCATGTGGGATGTTGACCTGTACCAATTCTTCATAGAAGGACAAAAAACACAAAATCTTAACTACACTAAGTATAAGTGTGCAGGCTACACAAGGATTTAAAATAGTATGACTGGATGCTTTCTCTATGATCAGTCCGTATGTTGGTTGTATGCAACTATGAAGTCCAAATATCTATACTTGGTCTACTTAGCATCGTCTATCTCTAAGCCATGTGTATGCATAGTCTGACTGGATGCTTTCTCTTTCCTTCTAAATCATAGGAAATGAATTTACAATAAATAAATGATCTAACTTGCAAATTACTTCCTCTTCACTTCCCACCTTCACAACTTTTCACAAGTAGATATTTGTAGAAGGACTAATAAAATTTGAACACAATGTGCATAGGTTCTGCACCTCCCCACATGTATATCCTTCACACAACAACACTTAGTCTAATAGTTATCAATGCATAGCAATATTATGTTATTGATAACATTGATAACTATTTGAATTCTTGAGTTGCAAGAATGTATTTTCCTATTTATATTCAATTTTAATAAATTTAACTTAATATTAAACAAAAACCAAGACATGTGTATCTTCAAAATCGATTGATAGAATTCATTTTCTTTCCTTCCAAATCATAGAAAATGATTTATTATAAATCAATGATCTATCTTGTAGATTACTTGCTCCGCACTCCATACCTCCAAAACTCTGCACAAATATAGGTCTGGAGAAGGATTAATAAACTCTAAAGACAATGTGCATAGCTTTTGCACCTCTGCACAAGCATATATTTTGTAGAACAACACTTATTCTAATAGATATGAATATTATCAATGCATAACAATATTCTATTATTGATAATATTGATAACTATTTGAATTGTCGAGTTGCGAGAATGTATTTTCCTATTTATATTCAATCTTATTAAATTCAATTTAATATTAAATAAAAACTAATTAATTTAATAACATCATAGAATTTCAACCAAACCACATGTCCACTGCATGACACAAAAACAAACTACACAAAACACCAAAAAAATAGCTATGTGATGTGCTCAATCACGAATGGGGATCTATTTGAAATCACATCCACAAAATTGTCACCATACAAGACACTGACCTGCACTGATTCCTCCCAGAAGGATAAAAAAACATAACATCTTAACTAGACTAGGTATAAGTGTGAAGATTTCCCTCATAGAAGGATAAAAACCATATCATCTTAGCTACACTAAGTATAAGTGTGTAGGTTGCACAAGGATTCAAAATAGTATGAATGAATGTTTTCTTTATTATCATTTCATGTACCGGTCCTTTGCAGCTATGCAGTACAAATAACTATACTTGGTGTACTTAGTACTATGTACCTCTAATCCCTATGAATCTTCAAAATAGAGTGACTGAAAGCCTTATATTTCCTTCTAAATCATAGAAAATGAATTTACTTTAAATCAATGATCTATCTTGCAAATTACTTTTTTGATCACAATTAGTTATGTGGAACCATTTGAAATGTGAAAATGTGAAATCACAACAATGTGCCAAGACAACATTTGTCAATTCTTCGCACAAATCCTAAATATAGACATGACCATGTAGAACAAGAGTAGATACATGAAAATGCCAAAGAATAAGAAATATGAAACATTCATACAAGCATTGGAACAATGCATTCCTTTCAGAAGGATATAAAATAGTATGTACGATTTCTTCACAAAAAAAAATAAGAATCACTTCAAATTTTCCTCACAACAATTGAAAACAAACTCAACGTTCATTGTCCTAGGGAAAAAACTCGTACAAACAAAATAAAAGAAAACCATGAAGGATTCCAACAAATTGCCAAAGAAAACACTAACCTTCTTAAATCACATCCAATAAAACCAAAAAAAGAAGTAATATCCAATGATTTTAACCAACAACATAGCAAAGTTAATTGCACCACATCCAAAGGTATTTCCCTATACACTCTTCATTGTTTTATGCCCACACAGTTACTGTAGGTGCAAGAAAAGGATCGAGTAAAACACCAGAGAAAATTCCAACAAAACATGACACTTGCATTATGCATCAAGCATATACTATTAGACAACAAACACACAACCTAATTGCACCCTCATAACAAACATAACTGAATATTAATATCTACAAATGAAAACTAAGAACGAGTTTCTAACCTTATTTTGCATGTAGCATCCAATATACATGATTTCTTACACTCAAACATATATTGGAAGAATCCCAAGACCGCAGATCATGCAACTCCCAACACACAACACTTGAACATTATCAACACCTTTGTCTTTCTGAACATCTTTATTTCCTTTCAATATTTAATTGTCTCATGCACTTGCGCTTCTTTGTAAGAAACCCTGACCCACTTAAACCACCTCTACAAATGAAGCAAAACAACAATCAACCATTTCAACCAGCAACAGAGAAAAATTAACTACACCACGCAAAATAACAATCAAATTTTAATATTTCTAGCAATATAGCAAGTAGTGCACATGTTTCCATACTCTTTGACATAGATTTGTAAAAATCCAACACCAAGACTCCTCCAAATCTCAACACGTAGAATGGCTTTTTCACCTGTCAACATTTAATTGTCTTTGGCCTGCACAACCTCTGCAACAAACCTTGGCCCGCTTAAATTCCCCTTGCAAAAAAAAAAAAAAACAACAAACAAAAATTTCAACCAGCAACAAAAATTAAAACTCATTGCAATCCATAAAATCCCCCTCACATAATCATCCCATAAAATACACATAAATTTATTTGTATTTATCAAAATTTGTCTATAAATTGTATGAAATTAGTGCGTGCACCCATCCCAACCATGCATTACAACTCCACACCTAAATCACTTATTATATTTTCATTGTTGACCCAAAAATAAGATGTTGTGAATGACCAACCAGAAGCCAACAAATAAAATTGAATTGCTTGCAACAAAGTTCAACTATGAAAAAAATTGATAGGTTAATGGTCAACGCAAAAATAATTAGTAGTCAATGAAAAATCGATAGAAAATTATATCACATTTGTATAAAAAACTTAATTAAAACTCATTTCCATCCATAAAATCCCCCACACAAAATCATCCCATACAGTACACAAAAATAAATTTATATTTATTAATTTTGTCTATACATTGTATCATAGTAAATACATTTCCATATTCTACATTCAACAACTGACACAATGACAAGATTTGGAAACCAATATCCTCTCCAAACATTGACACCATTACCTGAACCACCCCCAACGATTCGTTACAGCTCCACCTTTAAATCAGTTATTAAATTGTCTTCGTCATCCCGACAATAAGATGTTGTTTTGAACGACCAATCTGAAGCGAGAAAAAAAAATTGAATCGCTTACAACAAAGTTCAACTATGGAAAAAACGACAATTGTGTTATCAATGAAAAAACTAAAATTGATGGTAAATGAAAAATCGATTGATGTAGTCCCAAGCCTTCGACATGGAATAATAATAGTAATAATACTATATATTGACAAAATAAAAATATATAAATAAAAATTAATATTTGAGTGGATATAATGATTAAGAACATGTATTTGACTCTCTCTCTCTCTCTCTCTCTCTCTCTCTCTCTCTCTCTCTCTCTCTCTCTCTATATATATATATATATATATATATGGATATGGAGATCGTACATGGTGTTTTACTCTACAAATGAATCCTATCACATGGAAAATTTGATAGAAAAACAGGACCGTGGAGCAATAAAATAAAACAAATGCGGAAATAAAACACAGAAGATACACAATACAAGAGAGACAAAGATTTACGTGGTTCACCTAGTGTGGGCTACGTCCACCAGAGAAATTGCCAGGTCCTTTCTTTANAGTGTGGGCTACGTCCACCAGAGAAATTGCCAGGTCCTTTCTTTATTATTATCCAACAAAATGAAGGGATACAACCTACAACAAAACCCACTGTAACTTCCTCTTCTTTCTCTCACAGTCTCCTCTCTCAGAATACAATACTTGCTAACCTACATAGCCGCAATACATTTCCCTCATAAAAGAGGGTTGCCTTCTAGGGAAAAAAACCCTAACATAAATTCTATCGTTAGATCTACGACCTTATAATGAACGGTCCAGATTTACAATGAAATTACAATATACTTTTACAAGGCAATTTTTGCTTCGGGGGCTTCGCCCCCGAACCCCCGTAGACCCCGCAGAGGGGGTACCCCCCCTCTGCACTCCCCCGCATGGAAGAGTGTACATACTTCTGGGGTGTAAATACTTCATGGGGTATAAACACGGCTAAAAGTAAAAGACCTCTAAATCAAGAAGATAATGAGGCTCCACAACCAACAAAATTAAAATGAAAAATAACACTTAAGATGAATTTATTATCAATATATGTGTTGAACTTATTATTGCAAGCTTACATCCATGTTAAAACCAGATCTATTAAGCATCGAAAGGGATCCAATTCCTTAACCTGTAACTTTTTTTATTATTTCATTTCATTTTTTTTAATTAAATCAATTTTGTTTATTATGCCTATAGGTGTACACCTATTGGAAATGGCCACAATTAATGGCATTTTAAGATTTCATTTGGTCATAATATTCTTAGTCATCACATTAAATGAAAGGATTTGATTTGAAGCATTAACTTCCTAGCATGACAAAAGATGTTTGTTCGTCACTAAAGAGGGTGATTAACATAATAATGACTGTTCACTTTAGATTTAGGCTTTTACTATATTTAAATTTATATGTTTTACTATGATTTCTTTTTATTTTTATTGAATTTAACATTTTTTATTTAGGTTTTTTTAAGTGGGCACCATCAATTTTTTACCAGGTTTCTAAGCATTTATGATATAAATATCATTTATATATATAGGTTTTGTAGTGTTATTGGGTGGGTGTGCCTGTCGTGATCCGCGTGGGCATTTCAAGATGGTGGATTTCCCTTGTAATTATGAGTTTGAATTAATTTGGGATGTGAAACCATCATGATAGTGTTTCAATTAACCATGCATTTTTCTTCGTGGGTGGGTGTCTAGGGCCACATGGATGTGAAAGTGGCAGGATCTACAACATCTTTTCAATTAACCATCAATTAACCAGGCATGGTAATGACATTTTCGTAATTTTTGTTTCCAATTAATTTGGGATGTGAAGCCTGTCATGATGGATGTAGCTTTCCAATTAACCAAGCATGTGCTTTTAATTGTGTATCTCTCTTTGTGCCAAAAATTTTATCCACGCAATTTTAATTGCATATCTTGAGTGTTTCATATTTCACCTGCATATCTCAAGTGTTTCATATTTTTCCTCATCTCTTAGGAAACAAAGATGAGTACACCATTCACTAGAGGAATTGAGTCTAGAAAACTGCGTAGATTCTCAAGAACAGTGGGCTCCAGCCAGCATGTAGATGCATAGCTAGATAAAGAACAACTACGGAAAAAAATCCTAGTAGCTAGGTTTTAACATTGTGAAGGCATGTGCAAATATTTTTAAACCTCTACAGAGATAGGTCGACGTTCTTTCCTTACTTACATGATTCATTGGGCCCTATACCGTAGACTGCTTCATCAAAATTTCAGAATCTTTTTCATTTTCTTAGGGGATTTTAATGGTTGTTTTTCGTTATCTTAGGAGACTTTCAGGGTCTATTTTGATTTCGTATATGAAAAATGTTTGTATGAAATGTAATTAAAAAATATTCTCCAATACAATGAAAAATAATTTTATGCAGTGCAATGTAATTAATGTCTTGGTTGATTCGAGTTACTTTAAAATCAATTTCAACTCATAATAATTAATTAACCTTTTTAAATACCACACTATGAAATGCATTTAACTATGTTTATGCTTTCATTTAGGATTTTACCAAATCACTCTTTTTAATCAGTTGGAGAACATGGTTTACAAGATGTTTATAAATCATGTAGAGCGTGTAGCATGTACTATACCAATACCACAAAACTATTGTGTTTATTTAAATATTCTTTCTGCACTTCTTCAAATTTTGTGTTTCTGCACTTCTTTGAATCTTAGGGAACTCTAAAATCACTTCCAAGTTTGGTGAAATCGGTCCACAATGGAAACGACTTCTTAATTTCCCTATAGTGTTAATCACTATCGAGCCTCCTTTTTGTCACCTTCAATTGCCTTATCTTTACCATATCCCGACCAATTTTCCTAATACTGATGCACTTTCTTCCTATTTTCCTCATGAGACATGCCCTTTAAAAAATTATTGTGTACCCGTGAGGTAACTGATGTTTAATCATAATTTATGGTGATTTATTAATAATTAAGATTGAATATTTGATGTTCAAAGAACTTCTAATTACTCTATATGGTTTAAGCAGACTTCATGATAACAGTTCCTGTTGTTGAGATCGTCTGGTACTCATTGTTGAAATCATCCAGTACTCGTTGTTGAGATCGTCTGTTACCCGTTGCTAAGGTCATCTAGTACCCATTGTTACACTCATCTGATACCAAATAGTATGCATGTGTGTGTCTAATATCGATTGTTACACTCGTCCGGTACCGACTTGTATCACTGTGTGCGTCCGGTACCAAGTTATGCAGCTACGCATGTTTGATACCTGTTCCGAATTCCCAATCTTGGTTGTTGGAATAAGATTGTTCTCGATGAGTTCAAGTCATTTTTTTGGTTTGAACATTCTTTGTTCATTGGAGGTCACGATACATTTCATCACTCATGCACTTTGTGTTATGAGGATGAAATAGTTTCCTAAAAATCGATGTATCATCCAATTGTAATAATTATACAAATATTTGATGTTTCTTTAGACTTGGAGTGTAACGGTTGCTTCTCTTTAAAAGAGAGACCCTTGTAAATGATAGGGTATAGAGAAATAAAATAAAGCACAGTTATGTTGTAAGTTTGGTTCTAGAACAACTGTGGATTATACCTCCATATTTGCGAAGCAATGATATATATTTTTTTTATAGATTATATGTTTGTGTTTACATCTTCTCTACTATAAGTTTTCTTAAGAGATACCTTGTTGGTATGGCAAGGGCCCACTGATCCAACTGAGGTAAGTCTCTTTGTAATTAATTGTGAATGTGATTCTGATTTTATGTGTTTGTGTGTGAATAGAGTACTTTCATGTTTTTATTACAACATTTAATTCCTTCTCTGGTGTGGTTCCATGATACATTTAGTAGCAGGTCCCCTAGATGTATGGTAATTTTGAATAAGAGATAGTTGTGTGTGTGAGATCTTTGAGTAATGATTTGACATCTTTGTGTGAGTATGCGAGAACAATTATTCAATTTAAGTTCTTTAGTGTTTTGTCTAGACAAATGTTGTAGTGTTGTTTTCATTCTGCAAATATAAGGACACGTTGGATCTCCATCTTTCACCATACATGAGCCTATAATAGAGCATTCTACCATACTGAACAATCTTTCCCATAATTGATTAGGCTACACTTTGCATACATAGGTACAATTAAGACCTCCATCTCTCACTATACATGCACTTATAATGGAGTGTTTTTACCCTTCCTGGTAGTTCTTTTAAGCTCGGTTAAGTTTCCATAATGATAATTGTTGTTTGTGTGGTTGTCCCAGAAGATAGAATCATAGTTCATCTCTATCTTTCATGAGAAAACAATGAATGGATCCATCCCGTGTGTAAGAATTTTGAATTATAGATTTGTTGATCAGTTTTTCTTTCTAAATTTTGAATTGTATGTGTGGAGTGTTATTTGAAAGGTGTGGAACATAGTATTTAGTTTTGAAAGTCGTTTCTTACATAGACTATACTCAACAGACATAGATAATTACATGTTATCGGTACATACATTACATCAACTCTATTGATTAAGAAACCGGATTGACATATTAAATGATTGTAATTTATTGAAAATAAAATTACACCAACAATCACTTATGGTGTTGGCATACATTTTAGGTCTTTTGAATGTAATAATATAATTTGATTTGATCACACAACCTTAAAACAATGACATGGGTTCAAATTTCCCAAAATTGTTAAAAGATTATCACTTTTCAAACACATATGAACTTGCTAGCACAAAAAAAATACTTAGAAAGAAATTTAGGTTTTTTCCTCGAGCATAATAAATTACTAATATTTTGTTTAAAATTGAGGTCTCTTTACTAACCAAACCCTCTCACATTAAAATATAGAGAATCTCCATGACTATCTACTCAAATTTACATCGTCCCTGACTGTGTATGAAGATTTACATTTTTTGTTTATAAATCTCTGTGACAGTATGTACAATATGAATGAAGATCTTAGATCATTAATCCTAATACATGTTAATATAAACATAAACAAAGCATTCAAATAGAAGAATATAAATCCCTTAAAACCCTATGGAGCAATTATTGAGGTATGGTTTGTTTTTATGAAAATTTTACTAAGAATTTAAAATGAGGTCAAACAAAGTCCTTTGAGAAAATTCCAAGAAACCTAAAGAAAGTCTCCCATATTGTGTATACATATTTATAGTGTCCCTTTTGTAAATCTCAGTGAAAGTGTGTTCTTACATCAAATCTTTAATCCTAATGCATGTTAATGTGCTTCCATCCATAGACAAAGTTGAAATGAACTTTTTTTAAAACGATATGAATTTGAAGAGTGCACTCAAACCTCTTTGTTAAATAGAATATTAGTTTTACACACAAAATTAGTTTTACACACAAAATTTTTATTTAAGGTTTTCATTTGCTATCACAAATCAAATTTGTTTGGGTGGGATGTGGTCTCATAAACTAAATAATTTTTAGTAAATATGATGGCTTACATGTACAACAAAATAGTGACCTAATTATATTAGGTGACCCATCACATAAATGATTCAATGATTTAAATAATAATAAAGTATGAATATGTGACCTAACTATATAACCCATCATATAGATGATTCATTATCTAAAATAATAATAATAAAGTATGAAAACATTTGGCTTACATGTACAACAAAATAGTGACCTAAATATATTATCTAACACATCATAAAGATGATTCATTATCTAAAATAATAATAAAGTATGAATACATTTGCTTGTGGATTCTTCACGACGGCTCAGGATGTTTTGTCTAGTGACATGCAGTATGAGAACCAAATCTCTGATATAATTAAATTATGATATTAGATATAAAATATATTTTAATCTCTGAATTATACAAAACGTATGAAGCGTTCGAATTAATCAATGTAGTGGAATCCATTAAAGCTTGATTATCGTGGTCATCGTCATAACTACAGGAAACAGCGACTTTTTCAATTACAGTGATCGCCAAAATGTACTTCCATATTTAGAATTATAAATGAAAACGTGAGCGTAAAGAAAAGAGAAGATAAAAACATGATATGTCTAAGCATTTTCAGTACAGAAAACTCGCTGCTGGTGAACGCCCAAAGATTTACGGTTGATAAAAAAAAATAATAGTTAAAAAAAATTCACTAAAAACGTTAGGCTCATGCATGAAGAAAACTCTCCACATCTTAACCATCTAATCTTTATTGACGTAATCTTCATTCACAAAGGGATGAAGAATAATTAAAGGTGGCAATCATATGATGTTAAGGTAACTTCTTAGTATGATTAGGTAAATGTTAAAAAGTAAACAAGTTAACGGATGCATTTATAAATGCAAAGAAGTTATCAACGATAAATTTGACCCATTGATTTTGGAGAGCCTTTCAACATAATTATAAATAAAAATGTGAGCCTTAAAAAAAGAAAACATAAAAACATGATATGTCTAAGCATTTTCAGTAAAGAAAAGAGAAGAGAAAAACATAATATATCTAAGTATTGAAAATAAAATGAAAATGATTTTAATTATAAATTGACTGCATTTTATTTTATTTGCATTCTATTTTTTTTTTAGAGATGATATATTTATATATATATATATATGAACATTAATGAAATATTTTAAACTTTTCATATTTTTATAATAGTTTTCATATTTGTATAACATTTTTTTTTTTA